>NW_010580884.1:111240-140142 GCF_000705375.1 Tinamus guttatus | reverse complement strand
GCAGAAAAAAAAAAAAAAGTGTTAATTTCCATTACTTCTCAAAAATACTTCCTCCCACCTCAAAGGGGAAAGTAACAAGGAAGGAAGAACATCTCACTACTCACTAAAAAAACCCCAAAAGGTGATTTATTTGGCCTGAGCCATAGAAAGGGCCAGAGGGGATGGCTGGGTGTCACTTGTTTAACATCCTGATCAAACGTAGTTCAAATGTTGGCCTTGTCCAGCCAAATTTTGAAAATTTTTGAAGATGGAAATTCCACAAACTGCATCCATTCTGAGAGCCAGTCTTCGATGTATGTGGACAAAAGGGGGTTTTGTTTGTTTATTTCTTTGCTATTGTCAGAGTTGTTTGTTTGTTTTAACTGAAGGACGTTTGTTAAATGAAAGCTACTTCCTGCTACAGGAAACATTAGAAAGTTGCGCATAGTCATATTCCCATTTGTCATTAATTCTTGAGAAGAAAACAATGATATATTCAGTTGTACACTACTGAGAAGATTTCTGGTATGCAGTGAACCTTCCCATCGCTCTGGCAGCCTAGGAACAGGGAAGCTTTAGGAAGCCCCAGGACTAAGATGTTAAAAGCTCCAAACCAAAAATTAATTATAGAAAGTTACATAGCATTGCTTAAATTTAACACAAAAAAGCATCTTAAGTTTATAACAAATATAGTTGAAGTATTCCTTTTTCTTGGCAGATAAGTTCAATTGCTGGATTATGCATAGTTTAATAGCTTTTAAGCAATACTCAATCACAGAGCTTTCCTAGAGTACATATAATTACATTTGATTCTTATTGTGAAGTAAAAATCACCCCAAGAAACAGGGAAAATCATACTCTCTGTCCTATCATTCAGAATAAACCAACATTGTGTACAACTTTATAAATTAAACTGCAGCAACTAATGCCTTCCTTTAAGGTTTTAAAATCTCCAGCACTCATCTTACACACTTGGCCTTCTTGCCCTGTAATCACTACTTCACATTAGTGATCAAAACACTGTTCCACTTTCTTGCCTAATGGATTCTCTGTGGATATAAATCATATTTAGGAGAAATTAATGCCTAGACAGTTTTAAAGATTAAATACACCAATATAACTAACCTCTGTCATGGTAAGAAAAGCTTATTAATTATAGCACAGTTAAATCATTTTTTTGATCTATGGAGGCTTCTATATATTTGTACACATATTGCATTTATGCACAGAAAGTAATATAAGCTTGAGCATATTTTTATATCTGGTCTCAAAGGCTGACTGAATTATCTTTTCATAGTTTCATTTACTTTTGAAAAGCAATGCCAGTTTACACATCTCAGAGGATCATACAACCAGTATTTTCTCCACACACTCACAAACGCCTAAGTCTGTCATTAAATGAGTATAGCAAAAAAAGAGCTAAGAAATGTTTACCACAGCA
The DNA here is from genome assembly GCF_000705375.1 of Tinamus guttatus. Next base: position 138,722 of record NW_010580884.1, on the reverse strand, counting down.
TCTCTACTTTTCAATATAATAATCAATCACTTATCATTGAATATATACTTGAAAAAAATTTAAGTGAGGTAATAAAATTTGTAAAGTAGATCTAGGGCTACCAATACCATTCATACTCTACTAAGTTGCTATTTTCCCTTTCCACAACAGAATTTCATGTCATAAAACTTAGATCCTCTGGATTTCCATTTACATCAAATTCCCTTAGATTTTAAATCCACAAGTCAAAACATGAGCTACAGTTCTTGTTACATCACACTCCTACACTGCACGTGCCACACATACTTCAGCTTAAACTTAACAGCATAATTAAGTCTTAAATTAATGCAATGTGTGCAAATTAATTGCTACTAGTTAGCGGTGTACATTTTCTTAAAGAAAAAAAATCCTGCCCCTTATTGAATACTAACTAATAATTGCAATGCATTTATCTGAATCTTCTTAACTTACACTTATATCAATTTACAATCACATCATTTTTAGCAATAAGATTAGGTGATTTAGATTAAATAACTTGTGGGATTGTATTAACCTTTTATTCAGGAAGAGATGAGACATCACTTGCACCTGTTCTACAAATATGCACCAGGTTTTCTTATGCTAATTAGAATCTTATATAAAAACTTTGGTGTGGGTGTATAGCTACAACTAAGATACTTACCTTTAATACTGCTCAAACAAGTAGTGGTGATGACTCAAAAGTTCTATATACCAAGGAAATAAGATTAATCTTCTCAAACTAGGTGTCTCCGGTACACTTCCACTGAAAGAGTATTATGATTAGATGAATGTGGTGATCAAGGAAAGGCATCGTGCTAAGCTGTGTGGGTACTGAAGTCTGCATGGAGCAAGGTCCTCCTGTCAGGAGTTATTCTACATTATCCTATAGTCCTGCAGGTCATATCTGGCAACTAACAATCACCTGAACATCATGCTGAAGAACTCTCTACAACAGTATTCCAGCAGAAGTTATTTGCTCTTGGAAAACCAGGACTGACTTTATTTGTTAAAAGGCAGCACATGTTAAATAAAATAAAGGTGCAAACAGAAAAAATGTCAGGTAAAATTATTTGAAGCTTTTAAAAATGGAAAAGGTTTTCTAGAATTAGTTATGTCTTCCTGAATAAAAAGCACACCAAAGCAAACACAGAAATTCTGTCTTTTGGTGACCAAAGGGAATATGAAGTAAAATTAGTAACATGGGTCAGCTGGGAAGGATTGTTACTACCTCTCTAATATTTGACTGCAGAAAAAGCTGTGCAGAGGGAGGTAGAGTAAGAGGGAATACAGGCCTATGTAAATCTAGGCAGAACCACTTTTTTTTTTTTTCTTTGATTCAGGAGTTACTAGTACACTAAAGACCGAAGTCATGATTTAGGAAACTTATTGATAAAACCTAAAAGCTTTTATGAGGTACACGTATGGAGAAGCTCGGAGCAGAAGCTATGTGATTTTGAGTTTTTGTACCACCCAGCTGCCTCCTGGCTTTTTCAACACCTCTCCTCTGCCTAGAAGTAATTTTTGAACTCAGTAGCACAATCCCATGATGACAGGATATCTACTGCTACCAGAAACTCCTATTTGAAAATGCTGCTTTCCTAAGATAACTGAATCTTTTTCTTCGTATCTGAGTATTTTAGGATAATATTTTAGATAAACTTTTCTGACACACCATACAAATGTTAAAAATCCAAATAAGACACCCAGAATTATTTATTTTTCTCTTTTCAAATATATTTATTTATCTAGACACTCAAGCCTTCCATTTCTGAATAAAAACTGCTGTGTAAAGAGACAACTTGTGAAGGCACTTAATGATTTTTCCACGTGGAAGCCTCTGTATAAACAGAAAACTTTAAACACACTGCATTGTTATGTTTTATATAATTCCAGCTGACCTGAAATTTATAAAATTCTCGTGATCCTGGAATGCACTGGTAAAGTTTATATTTTCTCAGCTGCTAATGTCAGTAGCATCAGAACAAACTGCGGCTGTTTTAATCCTGGATTGCTTTCCTTTCTTGACATTATATTCCATGGAAAAAAAAAAAAAAACAGTATTTCCTATTTATCAGAAAGCAGCCTTATAGACCAAGGCTGTGCAGGCTAGGACTGATTCCAATGGAATATATTTTAGAAACTGGTCAAGTTTTTCCTGCGATTTATAATATTACGAAACCATAAATACAGAGTAATGTAATGTTTATGTTACTGTAAGTAAAGACAGAATTTGGGCTATAAGCATAAATGAAAAAGACTGTCAGACTACAGCATTTGACACACAAAAGTGGGGAGCGCATGCAGTAAGTCAAAACAGTATTTTCATCTCATTTATTCTACCATAATTTCCCCCCGCCTCACTTCAAATGCAGCCACAGGCTACTTAAACTTTATAAATTAAACTTTGCTGTAATGGCTTGCCAGTAAGTACTCCATAGCAAATGAATTATGCACACTAACTTATCTTTCAACTATTCCATTTTACTAGTTATTTTGCTATATATAAAAGTAAGCACTCTTTGCTCTAGCCTCCTTTCCAAAGTTTCACTAGATTTTGCCTTTCTCCTTGATGAAAAAATAAATCAAAAGTGAAGATCTCTGTCAGTATGATTTTAAGGTGGGAATGTAAAAAAAAAAAAGTTCAATTTATAGCAATACAAATTCACAAAATTTCAAAAAAAGTCAAAAAAGTTACTCTAAAGTGAGTAGACTGGTTAGCAATGACCCCATGCTGAACAGGGCCTATCAGCATGTGCTGACAAACCCTAGACACAGTGGGCTAGTCATCAGAAATGAGGAAAAGCACATGGCCCTTATATGTTTAAGTGATTTGGTGGTGCTGTATAAATATATCTTATCAGAACAAGATTGCTGGCATTCTCTTCTACGTGGGAGAGTTCATTTTCATAATCAAATAATCAAATGTGAACTATAAGGAAGAAAGACTATACAGATTAAATTGGACTGTGTGAAGCTCAGCAAATCTCAGGCCTAAACCTCCCATATTTACAACACCCTCACAGTAGAGCTCTGGCGTCTGACCTTCGTGTGTTCAACTTTACCAGGGAGCTTGCTATACGCAATCTACTTTTCTCAACTTAAACATTCTTAATACTGTAATTCTCCTCTATCTCTCATTCCAAAATGAGAGATAAAATTTCCTTGTCTGAAAGCCTTTGAGAGCTGTACTTTTGCATTTTATAATAACCCTTTGTACTTTAGGAAGGGAACTAGGGTAACCTGAATCAATAATAATCCTTGTCACAGTGAGAAAAGGTTGATGCAAATTCTAGTTAACTTGCTTCTAACATAGTTTAGCCAGTCAGCACAAATAATTTTGAAACCTTGCTTTTAGACAGATTTATTCGCTTCCCTCTTAGAAGACACTGACCTCAAGGACTACAGGATTTATATCTCCTGACTGTCAGTCAGATTTCTAAACTGTTTCCTGTTTATCATTTAATATGTACTCTGTAAAATAAGCGCAATTCAGATGCTCACTGCCCATTGGGCACTAATGGCTGCAGCAGCCTAGAGCAACAGCTGTTGAAATCCTCTCTGGCAGAGGAAGAGATTAAACATAGATCTCCTCCTTCCCGGACGACACTTTAACTTACATACATTGTGAAAAGAAGGAAACACTAACACCTCTTGTCCTCCTTTTTAAGTGACTCCTGCTGTCTTTCTGAATAAGAGATTGCAGGTCACTGTGGATGGAAAGACCTCCTGGCAGATCTGTGGAAAGAGCTGGATTTAGGGCATACGCTGATAACTGATCCCTCTGGGTTAGGTCTCAGCAGCTGGCACACAACTTCGGATGCTTTCCTGCTCCATCCTCTGGGATTTTTCCCTGCGCCCAGGGCCAAATCCAGGCCACTGGGCTCTTCCTCGTGTCATTGCATTGCAGTCATTCAATGTAACTAGACATGGAGAGACAGGGATCCTGAGACCTACTTTCTTACTATGTTGCGCCCAATAATCCTCTGTGCAATTGATTTAACTTGCCTGTCTGTCCTACCTCCCATCTTGTAACACTGTTTTCTTACAGGCATATAGTGGGACTTAAAGCACTTAAATAATTTTGAAACCATTAGGAGAAAGATGCTAGGGCTGAAGAATACTCTTCCTCATATGGTGGTAGGTTAAGTGCAGGATAGATAAAGCATATGTAGGAGTAATATTCTGGGAAAGAGAATTTTTGGAGGTTCAAATAGCTTGGTCAAGTTTTCTTTGATCTTCCTTTTTTCTGTTTTATGTGGATTTTGTGTATCTTTCTTTTAGTCAAAGGATAGTTTTATACTTATGTGAGAAAAGCCAGTCTTGTTCTTTTTCCGTATGGATTTCGGAAACCTACAGAATCTCATGCAAGTAATTTTGTGAATTTTCCATCCCAGTTTCCCAGCTGCACCCATTTGGATGCAGTTTTAGGCATACTCTGAGCAACATTGTCCCCTAAACAGGCAGGAAAGCAAGGGAAATGCCATATTCTGGTTCCCCTTTTAATACATGAGATATCTGGAATCACCGTTCGTTGTAGCTCTGTCTGCAGACACAGGCTACACACACTGCTGCGCTCCTGGGAATGCCAACCTCCTGTGGCCCTGAGCCTCTGTCCAGCCAGCCCTAGGAAGGGTCTGCCCAGATGACCTTGGAAGATTTCTGCATTCCCAATTGTGGTCGTTGACAGGAAATGGTTTTGCAAGGACTAAGGTTAGCTGGAGCCACGCTGTACTTTTAATTCTGCAGATTAACAGTATTATGATATTGTAATGTTTTTTAAGTAGATGGGAAGTGAAGGAAGTGAAGGGAGAGTGACAGGCTTCGGGTTGCTTTTGCAGATCCATCTGCTGCAGGCAGTGACAGAGCGAGCAGTGAGTAGGGAGAGAAGGAGAAAGCAGGCAAGAGAAAGGGTGAGCTCGATGGGGGCAGCCTGCAATTCAAATGTGCTGAGTTACACCAGTTTTGTAATATGTTACAAGATCATACTGAAAACCGCAATTTTGGCTGAGTTCTCCCTATTTGCTTTTGCTGAATTTCAGCTTTATCTTATTTATCTGACTCGTACTAGTAGCTTGTCCAGAGGGAAGCAGCTTCTGGGAAACAGCCTGCCTAAAAATTTACTGGAAACTTATACTTCATGAAGTCACGTGCTGGAAGAGCAATCCTGGGGGCAAGCTAGACCGCAGCAGCAATGGAAGAGCCCAATGGCCTGTGTTTGACCCTGGGTGCAGGGAAAAACCCCAGAGGATGGAGCAGGAAAGCATCCGATGTTGTGTGCCAGCTGCTGACACCTAACCCAGAGTTTTGTTAGCTTTTACCTTGTCTATACCATTTCAATGCACTCATTTAGAAAGGAAACAAACTTGTTATAAATTAAGATATTAGTAATATTAAAATATTGCCCTCTACTACCCCCAAAATTAATAACCCAATGAAAAGACTCGACATTCACTAATAAAAAGGCTTTTCATAGCACCAGCTTTTGCTTAAGCAGTTTACAAATTCTAGTAATTAACAGACTAAAACCACCCTGATACAACTTTACAGCTGCATGCACATAGTGTCATTATTTCCTCTATTAATGCCAAAAGCAAATATTAAAAAACCATTAGCCAAATGTAGGCCAGGAGACTAAACACTTGAGTAAATGACTGTCAGTTCACATGCTTCTCTAAACGAAAGCATCTGTTGGATGACATTACAAATTTTGATATTACGCAGATAGGTATTTAAACCAACTGATTTAGACATACCTGGAAAAAAAAAAGTTTCCTAAGCAATTTTTCTATGAGAAGACAGTAAGAGGATGAACAAAAGTAGCAGTTTAATATGTGAGATTTATATTCTTGAGTCTTGGGTTTTGACACAAAGTATTTTTAATTACTTTTTTTATTGTTGTTGAGCCTGTGGGTGATACTACAGGATGACAGGAATAGCATATGCCCCTATCCAGCTTGCTCCTTCCAAGCAATGCCGGGAAGCTGCTGACATACCAGTGTGCCACGTGTATCACTTGTAGAGCAGAACTGCTGAAAGGGACTCAGCCAGCACGTTCACACCATCTACTCACCGGGTTGCCTAGGGAAAGCTCTGGCCCCCAAGCTGCAGCCTTTCCCCAGGATCAGCAAACACTGCACGGTCCCAGTGTGGCTCCCAACCCTCGGCATCCAGTGTGCAGCTGTTCCCTAACCTGCACCCCTCAGGTGCAGGTCACCGCTGCGCTAGAAGGCATGCACAATTGGTATCTCATGCTCCTGAGAGTGCCTGGAGTGATCCAAAACAGATACACACTCACCACACTGTACAAAGAACTTTCACATAAACAACTTTCAAAGAAGTGAAGACCAAAAGAAGTTTTCTATAACCAATATTAGTATTGAGTGAGAGCTTCTCTCCTTTACTCAATGTTTATTCATTAAAAGCTAAATATGCTGACATTCCTCCACTCCAAAAGTTCTTCGATTCTTCCATAGTGACAACATATTTTTTAATTGGCTTCCAATTGGTGATCTATGGGTGGCTGACCCTAAACGTAATTCCCAATATCCTAAAAAAGCAAAGCAGTATGTCTGCAAAATGCACTGCAGGAGAGTGGTAGGAGAGAAATAGCCTAGCATCACATCTTACTTTACAAGGATAAAATCTTGTTACCTGTGCAATCCCTGACAAGTATCATTTACTTCTACAGCGTAGATCCTTACATTTAAAATTATATTTCAAAAATCTTGAACTCTTTCTGGTAATAAATATTTAATATACTCTTCAATCAAGGAACTCTGATGTGATTATCAAATGCATTTGAAAAGTTCAAGGAAATGGAAAGTATTCCTCAGTCAACGTACTTGGAAAAAACATGTCAGGCTTTAGAAATATCATAAACTTCCAGAAAGCAGCTAAATGACTCTGATTTCCTACAGGAAATTTTTGCTGGGTAACAAGCTAAGTGATGAACATTCACATAGGGTTATTGAACTCACTCTAAATCTAGTGCGCATTTTACTAACTAAACAATTAATAATGCTAGTTCTGAATTCAGTAAAAAGCTTTGATTGCTGTGCATCTAGGGTTAAAATAAGGTCGCTACCACAAATAACTGTTTTCACAGGCATTTTCATTGGATGCAAGTGTGGGAGGGGCGGCTCTGTCACCGCACTGACTAGCAGCACTGCGAGCCTGGTTGCACTAGCCTGGGACTAAGACTCTGTGGCCACTTGGATTCAGTACCTGATCTATCTGAAGCAGAATTAACTCAGTAGGAAAGAAAAAAGAAAAAAAGAAAAGAAAAAAAATAAAAAAGAATGTGGGTGGAGGGAAAAATAGTTTTCATTAAACAGCAGACTTCTTTTGGCTTACCGGGGTGGATATGGATGGAAAGCATAGAATATCCTCTCATATGAGACTTTGTCATCTTAAAGCAACCATACCTCACAAAACTAGGATCTGCAAGGAACGAGAAGCAAAATAATACTATAATAATCCTATAATTCCTTTAAGATAACAAAACGATGGAGTTTCATTTGGAATTATAAGCATCAGACCGATCACTAGGAATTTTGGAGGGTGACAGAAATCACTGAAATGTGAAAAGCACTAGAACTATTACAAAAAAAAGTGTTTTTTTTAATTTAGAAAGGATACAAATAAGACAAAATCACGTACATTAATCAACAGAAAAAAAAAGACCATTAGATAACAAACTTTTGTTCTTCCTGCATCATAACTCAAAAAAACCCCAAGGGAACAGAAACTATTGAAGTACTTGAAACCAATCAAAGGAAGCACTTTTTAAAAAGTATGCAATTAAAATATGCAACTCTTTTCCACCAGAAGTAATTTGAGTCAGTACTTTAACTAGAGTCATGAAGGAATTGGGTGTTTAGACTTGCAGTTATTGCCAGCTATCTGGAAATGGGATCAAGTCTTTTATCTGCAGGCTGAATTTTAAACAATCTATATCAGAGATCAATCTCTTCCTGTGTATTACAGAATCTCCTTTCCTAAATCTGTCCCTAGGGAGTTTCTTTCATCCTGTGGAACACTGGATGCTTCTTACTAATAAAAAAAAACAATATGTTGAGCTGCTTGAGTATTTTTATTTGCTCCTGTATGGGAATTCCATTGTTTCTCACAAAACAAGCAATGGCACCTGTCACAGAGAACCACAGGAAGAAGCAGCTTGGGATGAGCTCCAGTCCCCTGCTCCTGCGTCGTGCTCAGAGGGAGCTTATCCAGGTAAGGCTGCTGCTCAGGGCCTTGCCCAGCTGAGCTGGGAACATCCCAAGCGCAGGGGCTGCTGAGCAACCTGCCCTGTGCTTAACTGCTCCAGCTGGCAGGAGGTTTTTGCTCGTGTCCTGCTGCAAAAGCCCTTGCCACATATTCTGACCACAACCTCCTGTTCTTTACTATGCTCCTCTGAGGAGAGGCTGCCTCTGCGGCCTCGCTAGCCCTGGTTTGGCGGAGGGATATGGAGAGACTGCAGTCACACCACAAGTACATTTTGCCCTTCTAATATGCATTTTTTATCTGGCAAGGGTATTTACAGATTTCACTAGACTATAAACTATGAGTTGCAAAACAGATTAAATGGGAGGAAAAGGAGGCTTGTACTAGTCACAAAACTTCTTATACTTCGGCTTTTAGAATCATAGTCATTCACAGTATGTTTTTCCAAAACCTCTTTGCTTTAACTTCAGTTTAATTCTGCAACCCCTTTAAAGGCAAGAAATCCTATTGTGTAGTTTGAATAAAATGTATTTATCATGCATATCACATGAAATTTAAGGTGCTTTCTTATGTGACCTGTGCATGGAAGATAGTTTCAGTGTAAAAAAAGCACTGTACTTTATTCCTTTATCTAAATTGCAGACTTTTATCTCTTCCTATAAAAACCAGGAGTCTGAGGATGGCTTTTTTAAAAAGACCTTTACACTGCATGCTTTCAAGATGCCTACACTTGAGAGTTCAACTGCAGAAAGATACAGCAAAAAGTATTCATCTTTTAAGTACAAGCAGGGATGCTAATCTTGCCATTCTGAATTGACAGGTTTTCTTTTCAAGTGTCATAGACTTGAGCTCTGATTACACATTCTTCACAGGCTCCAACAAAAGAAGCTCCTGTTTCATCTTTACTTTGTGCTGTTGATCTATTTTTCTGAGTATTCATTTTGATAAATAATACAGGACATTACCCTAAAACTAAGTTTTTATCAATAAGAGTGGAAAGCCGTTAAGAGTGGAAAGAATATCATTGTAACACTCTTTTACAAAATTCAACGAGATTTAGAAATCTACAAAGTATTTCTCAGGTTTGTTTTATTACTACTTTCTATCCTCTTTTATGCTTACTCTTATTTTACGGCTTGATAAATTTAACAATGCATTAGCTTTTAATAATTTAACATTCTAATTCAAAACATCTAATTCAAAACGTCTCTATTTCAAAAACATCCATGCATTAGACTCCAGTAGAATTCAAAATTCCTTACCAGGTTTGTCAAAAGCATAAGGAAGACTTCTATTTTGTTTGCAATGAACACAGGAAAATGTGGTCTTGCTCCTGCCAGCTGAAAAAATGACCATCACAGCTACCCTATGCTTCATTTTAAGCTCCACAAAAGGAACTGAATAACTCAGTCCAACAGATATATGAAAAAACACACACCCTCCTTGCAACAAACACCAAATTTTCAGTATTCTTCAGTTCTTCAATCAATCAAGAAAAAAAAAATCCACTCCACCTTAGAACTGTCCTCCTCAGATTGTCTTCCAATTCTCATCTTTATATAAATGACTTGACCTTCATATCAAGTATATAAATGAGGGCTCTTAAAATGTGAAAATAATGTTTATTACTTGCTTGTACCACATGAAATATAGTCACTGGCAATCTACAGACTGTATGTTGAACTACTCCTCAACGGACTTAGCACTTTCAGCCCTTTAGCTGCATTTCATGGGATCACTGCCAAACTCCTTCCTCCTGCTGCTGACAGCTCGCAGCAATACTGTGCAGAGCTCTTCACACCACATGCCTCACTCTGAAACATTATCTACAAATCTAGATAGTTCAGTGTTGAAAGATTGCTCAAACTTACTCATGCTTTCTTCCATTTTGCAAAGAACACAAAACAAAACAATATAAAACAAAAACCACAAGCCAACTTTGACATAGGTAAGCTAAGCTTTACTAGAAAAAAATGAAGCTCCCAGAGGTACCACCTGCCAAAAATAAAGCAGAATTTGCCTGTGTACAAGGACATACTATGTATTTAATGCATATGCACATATGTATTTTTAATTATTAAAACATTAATAGAGTATTTGTAACATATTATGATGCATTTACATAATTTCAGTGACAAAAAAGTGAACAGAAAGCAAAACCATTACAACAATTTACTAAATATAGAGAAACAATGTCTGACTCACGAAGTTCCTGAGCTACAGAATTGCTGAGCGTACATTTGGAGAAAATTTTACTTTATGCTTGTTGTTTGTACAGCCTTTTTCAGGTCTTAACATTTCACTGAAAAAAAAAAGACTCTTAGTCATTCTTATGTTCCACATGATGGTGAATTTCCTTTCCCTTCTTGCTGTGGCTTTTTCCTAGAATCCTTTTTTTTTTTTTTTTTTAATCTAATTACCAAGGTCGGGTTCCAAAACTGTGTATGTGCACTCACAAAAAACTGTAGGAACCTTGTGAATGATCCAGCACAAGTTTTAGCCAGTATTTGCCTTAGTTCTCTATTAATCATGCCCAAGGCTCAAAAGATGCCCAGGTCCAAACCTCTATCTACTCACCTCTCTCTCGTCACTAGAAAAGAACTTTGAATGTGAGAATCCTCCTCTAGAAGCTATTGTTTGTTTTCTTGGCAAAGTACTGCAGATCTTGGAGATTTTTATGGACCCATTATGTTCAATTCACAGCAAGCTAGAGATAGGGAAGAAAAAAGAATAGTTGTTTTCTTCTCCCATCATATATACACTACTCGCAGAAGTGCTCTTAAGCTACTATAGATTATCTGCTACAAACAACACTGCAAAGAACTACATCCATATTTAAATATATATATAGCTTTAATAAACAGGATGCTTCAGGACATCTATGCTTTAACACAGAACTTTCAGCCTGTGAATGTAACTCTAGATGAGGAAACAAAATATCATGGTCCCATTTCCTTAGCTCCTTAGCTGTCTGTAAGACACATCACTCTTCTGGCTGTTAAAGCCAGCAAATAGGGCACTATTCTGCCATATTCTTGTTTGTCACCTCAACTCAGAATCCTTGGGAAAGTGCTTTATGCCAAGATTGTCACAATTTCTCATAAGATGTGAGGTTCCTTAATACACACACACAAATGTGTTCCATGGAGCTATCTGCTCCATAATGTTCTGTAATCAGCACCAAGGCCATTTTGACTATAAACATAAACAAAACACTCAGTAGCAGTGTGGTAATAGAACTACACTTTGTATGTGAGAAGGGATTTTATTATTCTTTTCTCTGAGAGTTTATCTACAAAACTTGGATTATCTCCATAAATTATTTCTGTTTGTTTTTCAGATATGAGGGACAGTTGATTATTCAAAAGGGAAGAATCATGCTTATTACCTTATCCTATTGTTTTAATGCTTTTATATATCTATATATGTAGATCTATATATGTAAAAAATATATTATATAATAACATATATTAAATTAAATAATGGGAAAAGCTGTTACAGGGATTAAAGTAGATATATATGTATATATAATATATATATATATTTTAATAAATCTTCTGTTAGTCCTTGCACAAATTTTAGGATTTGAATCACTAAGTTTGCTCACATCTGCAAAAAGCAGAAAACGACCTTGTGTAGTTAAATTTTCAACCAACCAAAACCCTCTTCTCTTTGTCTCAATCACAATAAACCTTAGACATAGCAGAATTTCTGAGAGGAACAAGGAGCCTGCAGAGGGAACTGCACACAGCTGTGTCTCTGAGAAACCCGTCTGGCCATTCCGCGTACTACTGAGATAGGAAAGGCAGAGAGACAGACGGTGTATTCCCTGCTTTGGCATCTGGTGACTACCCAAGTACTCAAAACAACAAATTACAACTTTTAAGTCATTTAGAAGTTAAAAAAAGCAAAAACAAAACAAAAAAAGCAACTCATCACTCCTTTTACAAACAAGTATTTCCATATTTTCACTAACAAAACTTTATCTCTTAGGGGGCAAGATATAGCATGTGGACCTCAAAAGAGCGTGAGATTTAAAGCTTATCTGCATAATAAGCAACAGAGAGATTTTCCCTGATCTCGCTGCTTCTCTCATTTATTTTTCAAATTAGTGAAGTAGTTTTAAATATGGAATCAAAAACTCTTTTTTTTTTTAGTGAGCTGAATGATCTGGGTAAAATGTGGATTGTTTGGCATGAAAAAGGTCTAAATAATGCGAAAAGTTTATAGGGGGATTAAAGTAAAAGAATAGAAAACATAGTACAAAAGTGTTCATAATTTCTCAGACAAAAGTGCTAGCAGCGCCTCTGCCAAGGGCTGTGAAACCATAACTGGGACGAAGAACAGAGCAATAGCTTCGATTCTCTAACAGAAAGGGATTTATGTAAAAAGAGCTGTACGCAGCAGGAGTAAAGAAGTAAAATCAGTTCTGGCAGAGCCAGCACTAGAATATTGTACGTGGCTGTCCCATGGCTCCATGTTAAAAGATACATTGAAGTACTGGAGGGGATTTAGAAAAGAGCCCAAGAACTATTTACAGACTGCAGAAAACGCCTTATAAAGAAAGTTAAGTCTTACAACAGCTCAATCTGTTTAGTTTACCCAAAAGAAGATTAAGAGACAGCTTGATTACAGGATATAATTATCTAGCGGGGAGAAAGGCATAAAGCAAGCCAAGAGCTAGAAGCCAAGGACAGACAAACAGAACTAAACAACAGGCCACGTGTTTCCAGCAGCAAGGGCAGAACTAATGATAATGGGCAACGGTGCAGTCTCCATTTTGTGGAGTTTTGAGGACACTCCATTCCAAAGTGGAGTCCTTACATGGCAACGTGCTGTGCTCGGGAACATCCCTTGGTTCAGTGGGTGGGAGGTGGCTGGAGCCAAGCGGCCAGCAGTAGCCACACTCACGAGGTTGCTCTTGTTCCCAAGAAATTTTCCCAAGCATTCCCAAGAGAGTTTGAAAAACATATTTTCAATTGGAGCTTTACATTTTCAAGGCAGAGCACATCCTGCCCTAGCCACAGGAAGTAAGGTTTTGTAACCAGCCTTTAAAATTCAGTCTCATGCTAGCATCTGCACTGCCCCCAGGCTCCTATTGGGATAAACTCCTGCTCTGAGGACATGGGCAACTGGAGTGCTTGAGCACAGTTCTTCCACGGCAGAGAGGATAAAATGTAATTCTCTCCATTGGGAAGTAACTTTACGGAGAGAATTTGAGTGAACCTATCACAGACTTTGCTTCAGAGCTCCCTTTTTCTGTAGGACACAAGACCCTCGAGTCTAAGCCTTCAGCTGTGACTCCTTCTGAAATCATTTGGTGGCCTGGAGCTGCTGTTAAGGCCTTTTTACCAGGGCAGGGGCTCTGTATTTTGCATCAGGAGGAACACTACAAAGAGAAATTATATTCCTTCCAGAATTTTCAAAAAGTAGACTACTGGATCATGAACTTTTATGAACTTCGAACCTCCATACTACAGCTGCTGCTCAAATCATCAAATCACTTGGAAAACCCCGAGTTGGACACCACAGGGGTGGAGATCCCCTGACAATGTTCTCCTCGTGATTTCATGGAGAGGAAGTTCGCTGCCCACACAAGAATGTCATCTCCTAAAATGGCATCTGTGTCTGAGAGGACAGACAAGTGACGCAGACGCCACCATTCTTCTCAAACAATGAAACCAACAGTGCAGCAAAGATATCGGGAGCCTGAGGAAGAACTAACAAGAAAAACTTAAATGTGTGCAGCATGACTTAGATTCTTCCACTCTTTTTTTTTTTTTTTTTCCTGAAGGAAAAGAAGAGGAAGGAAAAACAACTCACAGGAAATACTGAGTTGCTCCTCTGAGCAGGCCTTGCCCTAGACAATTGAGAGAAAACAAGAACACATGCAATACCTTACCGGGTCCAGACAGTGATCTGGCTGTCCCAGTGTCTCCATCAAGGGAAGGCAATTCAGGGAGAACATCCAAGCCTGGCCACTTTCTAAAGTCTATTCCCTGAGGATTGCCTGGCATCCATGGCCATGGGATCAGGGATGTTATACAGCACATCTCTACCTACTTCCTTTAGCTTTTCTTTATATACCTCTCTTCCATTAATCTGTCCATTCCTTTTTCATGCTGATTGATATTGTTTACCTCCACAAGGTACAGCACCAGTAGTTTACCACCTACTATGTAAAAGAACACTTTCTACCTCCTAGTTGAGGACCCTGTAGTTCCAGCACTGCATGATTTAACAAACAGTTCTGCATCTATTTGCTGTCAGCTACTTCTGCAGTTTTGAGAACCTGTCATATCTCTTCTTCAAAATGCTCTCTCCAAACTGAGAAGCCTCAGCCTTCCTAATTTGTTTCTCCAGCTCCTCCAACCACTTAATAATTTTAGTTCCCTCTCTGTATCTTTTGTAATTACACTATGTCCTTGCAATACAAAGACCAGAACTATATACAGTATGCAAAATGTTTTGCATAATGGAAAAAATTATGCTTTCTGGTTTGTTCACAAGACTGCAGAGACAGGCCTGACAGCATTCCATTGCCTGGCACCACCTCCAAGAAATTCGTGTCAGAGGCCTGTCAAAGCTCTCCTCCTCTTCTGTCTTCAGTCTTTTCTTCACCCTCCTACTGCATGCCTGCATTCCTCCAAGCCAAGGCCACACTGCTCTCCCATTTTTCTGCTACACCCCCACTTCCCAAGCCTCCCATTCCCAGTGCAGGGAGGCATAGGACCCCGCATGACCTGACTCACTGTGCACAAAATACTGCTGAGCACGCTGTGATGGGGGAATACACATCCCTGCCTCATCCTGCAACTACCTACTGAGGTTCAGCTGCTTTTCTGTTGCTCCTGGAGGTGGCTGTTACCAAGTGCTACAATATAAAGAAATTCCTTTCACATACCTGCTTGAGCTTGTTGGGGGGGAAGTGTGGGTAGGAATTAGGAGGCCCCTGGCCCAGCTTCTTGTGCCTAACCCAGTGGTTCAAGGTGGCTGGAAGAGAATAACTGCAGCCCACCTGGTCTCGCTTGGCACCACCTGGGGTGCAGAAGGCACAAACATTGGTTGGAAAGCAAGTTGTCAGGCAAGTGGTTTGGTTTTCCCCACTCCAGGCACTTTGGGAGCTGCTTCAGGAAGCAACTCAGCTGTCTTTGCTGAGCCTGCCTAAATTTTGCTTCCCCCTATAGCCTTAGGCAACTGCCTGCTTTGCCTGTGCCTTTAAAGTCAGGGCTTCCCACGACACTTGAACTTGCTGTTATTAAAAGGAACTGTGTCCACTGGTGCCTTGCATAGGAATGTGCACAAGGATCACACAAGTTTCTCCTCAATAAGGCAGCCTATGTCCAAGTTCTGTTTAACTTTACCTATATCACAGCAAGTTTATAGATACAGATATACACAACCAATTTATTTACATCATATAACTTCTGAATGTGGATCATCTTGCTCTCCAAAGAAACGTTCATTACCAATGGTGATTTGGTAAGCAGGAGACTTTTAGGACAGAAACCCACTTGCAGCTTTACTTTGCAGTAGAAATGTGTAAAACATACTTATTGACAGCTTATATAACAAATCATGGAAGAGCAGAATTCTGCCACTGACTTGAGAATGATTAAACCCTGCAAAAATATCTTAGCTTTTCCAAAACTAACTAGACTTTGATCCCAGTCACTTTCTAAATAGCATTTATACTAACATATTAACTAAAGTGTTTTAAAGATGAGTCTTGAGATCTTAATTGCATTTAAATTAATTAGAAATGCATGGCCCAAAGACCGTGCAACTTAACTGAAAGTAGCTTTATGGCAATATAAGTGAAAAGAAAACATTTTTCAAACATTTCCACAAGTGGACAATTTACATTAAAATCATCCTTTCTGTAGAATAATACAAAATAAAATATTACCATCTGATCAACTCATATAATGCTGATTTTATATATTTGAATTAACAACATTTCTATGTACAATTGCAATAAGACTGCATTTTTACAGATATTCAGTTGAACGTACTTATAATACAAATTATACACTATATACAAACCTAGTCCTCCCAGGAACTTATTGCTGAGCATGCTTCACTTAGAAGTGTTTTCCCTGTTTCTAAGACAGGATGTTATTTTTTCCTTTAATTTAAATACTGAAATACTCATGAAAACACAAAACATTTTCCATTTGCTATCACAAAGTAATGTTTCAAGTCAGTTGCTTGTTACAGCGTATTATGGAAGAGGAGCAAATCCAACAAATGTGTTGGCAGAGCCAACAATAAATAGCATTGCTTATTATGAACCACTTAGACTATTATATTCACGTGATCACACTTTCAGCCTCAGTGCTTTTACAAGACTGTAGGATCCATTTATCTTTGCTTTTCTTGACACGTAGATCAAAATTGCAACCAGAGGTACTGCTATTGCTGTTACACAAGAAAATGCAATAACCACGAGCATCATTTGATCTGGGTTTTCCACTCTTCCTGCAAAATAGGGACATAACGAGGAAAACAGTTTTGTAAAAAGTGGTTTAAATAAATGTATATTTCTGTGAAAGATATGCTATTAATCATCTTCACTGGGGCCACTTTTCTGTTCTCATATACGAAGCACATTTCCAACCCTTCTCTTTATATTTGCCTCTAGCGATTGCATAGTACCCCCTTTATTTCTTAGGCAGAATCTTGTTATTGAATTAATTTTGCAACTTTCAATGAATTTGGTATCATTTACAATGAAGAGTATCATGAAGTTCATGAAAAATACAAGAGAAATATCCTCTATTTCCCCAAGGAATACTTGGGACAATTCTGCTTCCTGGAGGCATAGCACTTCAGAAAACGGTCATTAAGGAGCCCAGTCTTTACAATATTTATGTGAAATGGAGCTTGTTCCATCCACAGATTAGCTCTACTGCTCAAGTAGGTGCACAGAATTGTAGTCAGGATCCTCCTTTTTTCTAACCCCTCTCTTACAGCTGTTGTACCATGTCAGCTAAGAAAGATAACAACATTCATTTTGAAAGGAGGTTATATACAGGTGATTCTTACCAGCTGTTTTATTATTTGTCTTAGTCTCTTTGTTTTTTAAAGCTAAGCATAACGTTTCTGCGCAAGGATCAGCAGTGAACTAGATGTGCTCACCTTGACACAAAATTCGTTATAAGACAAGAATAAAGATAGTTGAAGGCAATAGATCTACCTACCTCCAACAGCTATCTCAATCATTTTAATGTTGTTTCCAACCTCATTAAAAACATCAAGCAAATATGTGCCTGTGTCACTTTTGGTGACATTGTAGAGTATAAAGGTTCCATTCACTGACGACAGAATAATTTCTTTCTCTGGATGGACTTTTTTCAGAATCATTTTTGACGGTGGGTTACTGTATGTGCTGCATGTAATAGTGACATTTGCTCCTTCTTTAATATTTTCTGATGGATGTACTAATACAGTAATATTTTGAGGAGGAACTGAAAAGAAACACAGTAAGATTTAGCAACAGATAGAAGCCAAGGAAAAAAGATTCATAAGGTACCAGCAGCTTGTAGACACAAGGCATTCATTTAATTCAGTTAACAGATTCACAACAATTTTTGAGGATGTAGCATTAGATGCTGCTTGGTACCTATACTTAATAAAGTGCACTCAACAGCAATTGATCGAAAGAACATTTTAGCACCTGATAGACTACTTCGCATTTACTTTATCTCATATAGAGCCTTTTTTTTTTCTTTTCTTATTTTATTTATTCAGTGAGTCCATGAAAGGGTATGAGTTTACAGTCACACAGGCTGATGTCCTTTTTTAACAGTCGAGAAAAGGCAAAAAATACCATTTTTATCATTAGGTTCCACAATTTTGAATCCTGTTCTTACAGTTTGGGGGAACTATGAAAACTTCAAAGAGACAATTATCCTGTGCATCTGGACAACAGTTTTCCTTCACCACTAAGATCCTATCACTTTTTTTTTTTAATGACAAGAACCTGTGCAATTCATCTCAAGACAATTTTTTAAAAGACATTTCATTCTCAATGGATAACAAAAGATGAGCCCAAATACTGCTATTTGAAAGAAATGGAAGTGAAGATGTAATTTAATCCTTCTAAAAAATCATATTAATTTTATACAGTAGTTGTTTTAACTGACCTTTGACATCAAGCACTATATGCTGAGACTCCTCTCCCAGTTCATTACTGGATACACATTCATATGTTCCTGCATCCTTCAGCAAAACCCTTTCTATGGTATATTTGCCATCTTGTGTTTCAAGCATTGTGATTTCATCACCTGTTTTCTTTCTCAGAGTAATCTGAACAGCTGGAATTCCTGTAGATGTGCAAGAGATGGCAACACGTTCTCCTTGTTTCACTGCATTTGAAGGGAAAACTGAAAGAGTTGTGTTTTTTGGCGGAGCTACAAAAAAGTAGAGAGACTGATTAGCAGCAGAAGTAACTTCTGAACAACTTATTGCCCTGCAGTAAACACAACCAGACTGACTAAAGAGGATAAATTAATGAAGTTACATTTTAAAAATAAATTAATAGTCTAATAACAATATTCTAATAATTATTTACTTAGTTATAGATAACGATACTACATATATGTATAGTAGTGCAGTCAATTAGATTGCTTTTAGGATTAGATTGCTTACTAAATTTACTAAAATGCGCATGTATATGCTGTACTCCACACCGTTACTCTTATCTTTTTTTTCAAATTCAAAAACATTTATGTTTAGCTTGCTCTGAGTACTGGATGAAAACGAGACCCAGATCTTGTTTTGTAAGGGCAAGCTGAGTAACAACTGAAAAAAAATATTCCCTGAAAATGAAACTCTGCTATCCTTGCACACAGCTTCAGGAGTTAGTATTTGACATAAATTTAAATGGAGCTTATGAGAACAAAATACACTGTCAACACTTAAAGGAGGGCCAAGGAACTTCAAAACACTCCCTTCACAGGGAATTTTCAGCATATTCTTTCTCTTTGAACCTTTTCTATATAAGTATCTGGATCCTACTTGGTGGAAAATATAGGTGCTTTCCTTTATAACTGCTTTGCCTTGTGTGTACATTTCCCACAGCAAAGGAGTAACAGAAGCTAAACTGACATGGAGAACTTTGCATGACTTACCTGTACTAAAGAAAAAGTCACTCTTCATTAATGGAGCTACCTAAATGATTAAATGGAATAGGGCCAAATTTTGACTCCATTCACATCAAAGACAGAATTTTCATTGACCTTCACAGATTTGGACCTAAAATACATATTTTTAAAATGTTTTCCATCTTCTACTAACCTTGAACAAGTAATTTTAAAGCTCTTTCTTCTCTGCCAAATTGGTTATATGCTTCACATTCATAAAGCCCCAAATCTTGACTTTTGATATTGTCTATAGTTAAAGTAGCATCTTTAAAAATTTTCTCAGACTCCCCAGTGGCACTCTTTTTCTTCCAAGAGATTACTGGAGTTGGATTGCCAGAACTATTACATTTCATTGTCACAGTTTCCCCTTCTTTAACGGCAGCAGCAGGGATTACAGAGATGACTGTATTCTTTGGTCCATCTAAAAGGAAGAATCATGTGGTTAATTATCAATAGAATTTTTAGAGAAGATTTTAGAGAACATTTACTGCTGCATGCAGGTTGTCAGCCTCCTGAAATTAATTTCTCTCTTATCCTCAGAATAAGCAAAGCACACAGATTCAGAGCTTCAATGCAAACTCTCCAAACGCTGTTTATCCTACCTATAAACCAAGAATGTTATGATAAGTCAGTCAATCTCACTCAGATCTTGATTTAAGACTGACAAAATGCCAGGTCTAACCGTTACATTAAAAATTTCATGCCTCTGTTTTGCTCCTCAGCACTGCTCCTTTCTTTGGGAAAATACAGAGGATTAGGTTGTTCTTTTCCTACAAAGAGAAAAATGCACTCAAAGGAGGACTGGAAGGGCTAGGGAACAGGCAGAACTCTGACTCCGATTTTGTATTCATAGGTTTTCATTAGTTTGTTTGCTGTACCTATCACTTGAGTAAGTGGAGAACTGACATAACTAATTATGTTTAAATGACTGAGAATACATTATGGACACTTACATTCCACATTAAGAGCTATTGCACTTTTTTTTTCTCCGAACTTATTTTCGACTATGCATTCGTAGTCTCCACTATTAAGAAATGTCACAGATGGCAGAAGGAGAATTCCTCCCTCACTGTAAAGCCTCACGTCTTCACTGTCAGATTTCCTCCTTAAAACAATCTTAGCAGGAGGGTTACTCTCAGCAGAACATCGTATGGAAACATTTTCTCCTTCTTGAACTGTTGTTGAAGGCTCAATGGAGAACTCTGCAATATTTGGAGCACCTGCATGACAAGAGGAAATACTAAGGTTATGCTAAAGCACAAGAAGTACTAAAGATGGATAGCATTTGAGAAAGTAGTAACTGCTGAAGGATCACTTTATTTTGATTTTGGTCCCAGATTCCAGCTGAGACTTTTGTCCCTCCTGAAATAGTGATGATAAAGTGTGATATAGTTTTATTAATAAATGACTGCTAAATTTACTACTACTCATTAAAAGTCCAAAGTCGGAGATGAGATGTTCCTGTGAAATTCCTATGTGCATTACTATTTCAAGCGAATCCCCACAATACCACTTTTTATGACTGAGTGTGGCACTACAGGAGATATTTATAGGACTGCATGAAAACCAGGAGAAAAACAACTAGCTGAAAATTAATCATCTAAATGTAAAACATAGCCACAAAGAGTAACAGTAATTCGAAATATGATTCCTGAATATGTTGTAAGGATGGCCCCATAACTTCCTAATTTTCAGTGTTCTAGAGTCCTGAAAGGAAGAGACAGCTGCAGACTGGGACCTGAACAATATAAGTAAAATTTATGCAGACTTGTACCTTGTATAACAATCTCCACAGCTGCTTTCTCTGTTTTATTAGTCAACAAATTAGTTACTTCACAGATGTAAAGTCCTGAATCAGTGAAATGGGCTTGAGGAATAGCAAGGACATTGTTTTCCGATGCACACTGGACAATTTTGTCAGCCACTTGTCTTCTCCAAACTATTTGTGGTGGTGGATTACTGTCAGTCACACAAGTGAGATTTAGAGAGTCTCCTTCCATTGCTGAATTGCTTGGAGATGCAATAATGATAGTATTTTTAGGACCAACTTGAAGAGAACAAAAGAAAAATATGGTCAATATTTTGATGAAGATATGCACATCTCTAGGGCTAGCTTCTCTAGAGAAACACTTCATATAATACTGAATAAAAATAACAATCTGGGTATACCAATAGAACTTTTTTTTTCCCCCAAACTTGATAAGGTGTTTACACTTGCAGCTTTAAAAACTAAACTAGCCAAAATGTGTACCTTTTTAAATTTTTTTTTTTTTAAAATGCTTACCCTGTTGACTAGGACTATAAACTCACAATTCCAGTTTAAATAAACTTATAATTTTAAACAAAGGCAACTTAAAACAATATTTCTCTATCTATATGCTGTTATTTTTATTCCGGTCTTTACTAGTACCCAGGGTAAGAAAGTGAGAGAGAAGTTACTGCAGGATTGCCTAATTTCCATCATGAACAACAGTGTGTTACTAAGCTGGCGAGTGTTGCTGAGCGTTACTGAACACAGCCCCATCCAACCTATATGTCATCGCCTTTAAACCTGAAGCCCTCAGTCACCTGTTTCACAAAGAAGTTACAGACTACTCAGAAATGACATTTCATAACTAAGACCCACAGACTGCAATACGGTTGCTACAGTAGTGTGAGGCCTAATATGTATATTAGATAGTAGATTATCTATACAAATAATATAGCTAAAAAAAAGTGTGGATTATCAATGATTTATTGCACATACGTCGTAAACCCTCTCATGAACCTTAATGTAAAATGGTATTTGAAAACTCTAGTATGGAAAGACTTACAGTTTGCATTCAATTTCTGAGATGTTACTCTTTCTTTGGGTTCAAAGTCCATATCATCAATTGGTAATTTAGCCACACAAGAAATCTCTTTCCCAATATCTTCAGCAGTGGGGTTAAATGAATATGTCACAGTTTTGGTCTCTGCATTTGTGCTATGATCTTCATAAAAATTTTGCTCATGAAGAATATGATCCTCTTTTTTTAGGAGCACTTCTAGGCGATCAGAGGGATACACATTGGGAATTTTACAGGTAACAGTGGCTTGTTCCCCAGCAGCTAAGGATGTGCTGACCTCAATGACAGGATCACTGGGGAAAGCTGAAAGAACAAAACAAATTTGTTTAGTCTGCCACAGAAAGGCCCTAGAGAAAACACGAGGGCAAGATCCAGATTTGAAACATCTTAAGTTTAGAGGTGTTCAGAACATGACTGTTTATTAGCTGTGTTACAAGGCATAGCTTGATATGAAGATGCACAGGTCTTTCATAAGCAATTCATACACTAGCAGGAATTACATTGGCACACTTGTTAGAATGTGACCACAACTGATCTAGTAAGATCCAGCAAGGAACCTAGGCTGCCTAACCCTAGGGTTATCAGTTAACTGCACCATCTAAGAGCAAACCATTGAGTTTTTATGAATAAGTACTACTTAAAGAAAGTTTTACATATTCACTTACAGTAAACTTCAATTTTGAAACTTTTTTCTTTCTTCTCATGCTCGCAGCAGACAGTACACAGATAATCATGAGCATTCTCAATTTTAACTGCATTCATAGTCAAGGTCGAGTATGTTCCATGGTATGTCACTGTTCCTCCAAGTGGGTTGTCGGTTTGGATTCTCCAGGAAAAACTTGGTGATGCACAGCCAGTGGCATTGCATGTAAGCACAACTCTTTCTCCAACCTGTGCAACAATTCTGTTGGCAGGTGTGATCTCCATTTCAAAAGCTTTCACTACAATAGGGAGAATATACATAAACTGAGCAGCATTCTCAACATTTATTTTCCTTCTTCTCATGGTCAGTTGTGATATAAGAGCTCTTTACTTTACAAGTTAAACTAATAAACCTCATATACTGGTTTACTTGTCAAAAAGAAAAAAGAAAAAAGGAATGTTTATGCAGTAAAGATAACTTGGACTCAGATGATCTTAACACCCTTTTTTTTGTGCAAAATGGCATAAAAACAAGCCTAGTAGTAAAAATATTTGCATCAGCACAATTCAACTTTTTGCTACCTGGATCTGTTCCAAAGCTTCATGAGATTTGAATGAGCAGTAAGTAAATAAGTTAAAAATGGCAATTACAGAATCACTTCCAACAGGACGTTTAGTACTAAACTCGACTGATACTGTCTGGGATGATAGTAAAACCAAACATATAGTGATATACAGCATTTGCCTCCTAAGTTACCTGACAAACTGAATGAGAAAAGGATCGTGTTATTGCAGAGCATAAAAAAGCTCAAAGTGAATGCGGAAAAAAGTTTCTTAATATTCTGACAATTGTACTCACTGAAATGTAAAAGCAACTGAAACAAAATGAAATAAAGTTCAAACGGCAAATGGCACCTCAGTTGGCATTAAGCAAAATTTAAGTAAATTAAAGGAAACAAATTCTCCCAACTTACCACTCATGCACACATACAAAATTGTTATCACAGCTTGGCTTGTTCTTTCCATCAGTTTTATCATTTGTAATTGCTGTAATTAAGTGACGAAAGTAAATTCAAAAGTCTTGCTTTCTATTTCCTGTGGAGAAGTTCAGTGAGAGCCTGCTGCTCTGCGACTGCTTGTTCAGCCAGCGCCCGCGTGCTTTTATAAAGGTTCTGTGGGAAATCCCTGGACGGGGAAAACGGGGAAAGCCAGTGCCGAGCGGAAGTCATCCACACAGTGCTGAGGAGGTGATTTCAGCGCCCTCTGCTGCCTTTTTTTTTTTTTTTAAATCAGAATTTGAAGCCCAGGAAAACAACAAATACACTGTCAATTGTACTTGCAAAGAGCAAGTAAGTCAACATCTTGCTCTGGAAACGTCTGATAAAATGAATGAATGAGGGTAATTCCAATTCAACAGAACTATGTAAAAGATGGAAAAGTTATTCAAGTTTACCTTCAGTATCTTCACAGGGTTGGGTTTTTTGAGAAAAGTCCCAACAATACTCAATTATGTGAATTTCCTTTGAAAACTGTGCCACAACTCTATGAGGTGATGTTATTCACAATCCTAAGTGCTCCTGATCCCTGAAAAAAACACAAGAAATAAGTCAGAGGAAAGTGTGGAGATCAGACTTCATCAGCTTGAACCAGGCTAGTCATGTTCGGATGGATTTTACTCAAATGGCTCTTCTTGTGAAGCGCTATTGGCATGTATTATAACCCTGATACTCCTCTGGGACATAAAAACACCACTCCAGGTCAGTGCTTGGTTTCCAGTGAATATGCAGTTTGGAATAAAGACAAGTACTATTACGTAATGTCTGGTAAGGAGACAATGTTTGCAAAAAGCAATATAATGCCTGTGCTTAATTATAAATTGCGAAATGCTATGAGAGCAAAAACCGAAGGTTTACAAATCTCAATTGTTTAGTTACTCAAATTGCAACCGGTCAGATATGACTGCAATAAAAGCATCGCAAAAGTCAAAAAAAGCACAGATTTTAAAAATGTGTCTGCCAGATCATTTTGTATGTAGTAATCTAATGAATTGTTTGATATCTGTGAACAGTGATTGTCACTGCATTGTGCGCTTTATAAAGAGCATGGATCTGACTAGCTCTTAACTAATTATTTGGAAAAATACACACTAAAATTAAAAATAGATCTATGAATGCTAAACAAATTTCACTATTGAAAGGTGGCACTACAATAATCTAATACCTTTTGAACCGAGCAGATTTTATGGTCAAGACACTAGTGCTGGCTCCAATACACCATATTCAGGTGAGAGTTGTACTGGGGTGGCAAGGCTCCTGCTGTTACCATGTCTTCTATCTTATTAATCAAACTCAGAAAACCAAAATCTATGGAACTAGGTAACTGGGGTGGCAAGGCTCCTGCTGTTACCGTGTCTTCTATCTTATTAATCAATCACAGTATTTATAGAATGTGATTTGATTCAACCAAAAAAGTGTTTTTCTGAAAGAAAGCACACCCTCTTTGTTAAGTTGTAAATAAATACTTTTTAATCACAAAGAGAAGCAGCAGATGAAACTCCTCTGTTTTGACTGCTTAAATAGTCATACTTTAAGTCACAGAAAGAAAGGCATAATTTCTCTATTTCTGGGAAGTCAGTTTCGAGATACAAGAAATTATAAACATGGAAGGCATTATCCGTATGCTGGGAAAACTGTAATTAAATCCTTCATTAGATACCATGGAATAGGAAACAACTCTGATCCAGATCCCAGTAAATTAAACTGGACAGTTGCCATTAATTTTACTGTGTTGGATCCTTACCAGAGGGTTTAAGGTGAGCAATCAGACAAATCTAACCCAGACAGTACAAGTAAGAATTGGGCTAGCCAACACACACTGTTAAAGGAAGTACAGACTTGCCAAGAGCACTGATAAATTTCTTCAAACTTGCTTTTTCTTCCACATTAAATGTGAGCACCCTGAGCGTTTTAAAAAGAACATGCACTTTACTGTGGCCCTACTATCCTCAGCATTCGACCTACAAATAGGAAAATATGTTACCTGGCCATTCTGTCTACAAAAAAACAGAGAACAGCTGTCAAGTTTTAGATGTTGGTCTCAAGAGTTCAGATAATCTAACTTTTCATTCAGTTAGGACCGAGGAGGAGGCTGAGGGTTTAAAAAAAAAGAAAAAGCTGCATCTAAGTTCGCAGTGACATGAGGCTGGAAGAAATTGATTCATGCAGAGTACAAACATCTACAAGCAAAGAAAAAAAATATTACAAAAATATTATCTAAGACCCAAAAGACTGAAAGAATTAAGTACTGGAATGTAAATATATGTTTTCCAACACATTTAAGATTCAAAAGTGACTTTTCTAAGGCTTTGGTGGACAAACTGAGCTAAAATGATTGTGTGTTTCAGAAGAGGTTCAGAAATAATGAACATGTCATTTTTTGGCTTGGCACCAGAAAGTAGATGCCTTCCAGGAAATCGAAACTTACTTCTGACTCTTCTGGAACACAAGAAGAAAATAAAACTGCTTCAGAACTGTGCTAAGCATTGCCTTTAATTCATACTTACACAGCCCTACTAAACAGCTTTATCATGAAATTCAAGATTTCCTCTGGACAAAAGAGTTCACAAGCGCATGCTATTTGAAGAAAATGTGTATTATGTAATGTGCTAGATATCTAAATATGCACTTAGAGAGTAGTGTGGTGCATTGTTTCATGGAGAATATTAGGGGAAAGCATAAAAATTAAACTTCATAGAGAGTTTGTCTCTCAAAAATCTTTTTTTTTTTTTTTTTTTTTTTTTTTTTTTTTTTTACTAAGGGGCCAAGATCTGCTGAGAAGAGGACTAATCTTTCTCTTCTTTTGGCAGAAGAGATTTTAAAAGTGCTAGAAATAAATTGGCCTAATTTGACATGCTTCCTATGCCAGCAATAAAATGCTTAATGGCACTTCACGCCAATATCTGCATCTAGAGCCACTTGGGATTTCTGCTTTAAAAAAAAAACAAATAGTGTTGCAGTATTTATATTTATACAGAATGTGAACCCAGAGACTTACTTAAGCATATACATTACTGAGCATCTTTGTGTCCCATCAGCTTGAGATGGCAGAGTCTTTCAGGTGAGGGATTAGATATAGCTTAGTTTCACTCCACATTTCTTTGGTCTCAAGTCACAGAGCTATTTCAACATGTTCATACTTAGGTCTCCCCTAACTGCAGCCTCACTTACCTATCTCATAAAAGATCTTTCTCTCAAGATGTGCACTGGAAGCCACTGGGATGAAGAGCTTTCACTCTGCAGAAGCATCTGATACATCCACAGTATGATTTGCCTAAAAAATGTGATCAAGAGAAACATCCTGTAGCCTGAATGAGAACTATGCTGGCAGGGAAAGCATATTTTTGTCAACAAAGAAAGAACAGGCACTGCATCCTAGACAACAACTTCAATATAGTTATGTCTTACAAAATAACTGAAAAACTATTTAACACACCCAAACAATTATTAAGAATGCTTCTTATGCGGCCTATGCTGCAGACATCTGACACGCCAGATTCAACTTTTCAGTTCTGGCAACCTCAATAACCAGTTATAATTTTATACTGTCTTTCCTTTCTCAGTGCCTACTGGCTTTTCCTGTTTTC
>NW_010580884.1:82265-111230 GCF_000705375.1 Tinamus guttatus | reverse complement strand
TTCCCTCCCTCCCACCACCTTCTGTCTCATCAACTGACAATTGTACAACCTCCATAAAGCCCCCAAGAGAGGGAGGAGAGCATCACTGAATCCCTATAATTTTCACCTCTGGATGGGAGGGATGAGATCTACATACAGATCTATTTAAAGGACTGTGTCTGTTTCAGAAGTTTTAACTTTGTTCCTCATTACAAAGAGAACACCAACGCATTACCATATAACCCACTTCTCACTATACAACATCTAACTTGTCATCTGTTGAAAACAAAGAAAAAAACTTTAAAAAAGTTTTATCTGCTTTTCCTTTTCTGGAATTTCTGAGATACTTTATACAAAAGTAAATGTTTCTACTTTCTTTATTATCTTTCTCAGGCACCATTTCAGCAACTATTATATTTCCTGTTGGGTTAGTTTAACTGCACAGTGTCTGATGGTATCTAGAGTCCATAAAAGATGACAGATAGAATAATACAGAAGTCTGCTAATCTGCATAGACTACAAAATAGCTTGTTTCTTATTTTCTTTTATTCTGAGGCACTATTTCACTTAACTGAAAGAACAAAAGCTTTATCTATCCAAAAATAGAAGCCAATAGAGGAAAAAAGTCCCTACATTTTTACCCTGGCCTTTTGGTGCTGGGAAAAATAACAAGCTGAGGAAATTCCAGATCTTACTTTTGAAAAAAAAAAAGAAAATTCTATTTTAATGATGCTGAATCCAAAAGCAAAACTCACTTGTCCTTTAAATCCACATACTTCTTAGAATGTTAAGTACTAGAAGTCAAACTGTCAGTCTGAGTAGCTCAGCTTCCACTCCTCACATGGTGAAATGTACAAAAAAAATCCTTTTGTAAATAGCAAGACTCAAATTCAAACCTAAGCTTTGGGCTATTCAAAATCTCAGTGAAAATTCTGAAGTGAGAAATTGAATGCTTTTGAGATCTTTGCCGAGTCAGATAAATGGAGATATATTGAAGTAGTTTCTTCTTACTATGACTTTTTAGATAAAATCCATTCAAAACCACAAAAGTAAAAAAATAAAATGAGTTTTAGATTAAAGTGCAAACTGCTGGCTAGCATTTGGGATACAGCAAGATAAACTGAAAACATGTAAAATAAAATATGAACAAATTACTTGGCTCCCTCAACAGGGCAGCAACACTCCACATGAAAGCCCAGTATCAGTAAATTTTCTTATGTACCTCATGAAGGCCAGCATTTCAAATTATCAGAGGTGAAGTCAATCAAAAAGAGGGTGGAGGAGAACTTTTTGACCAAGCTGCACACCACAGCTGCTTACCAAGGGACTTGTAGATTCTTGACTACAGAAAACAAATCAGTGACTTCCTCTGTTTCTCATCGCCTTCCTGTTCTTCAGGAACTAGTTCAGCAACTAGGTATATGCACATCTCTGTAGACCCAGAAATAAATAGGGGAACCATGAGAACAAGCCCTGTAACAGGTCATGTCAGCTGGATCACAAGCCAAAAATCAAATGACAGAACGAAATGCAGAACTTGAACAGTCTTAGACATACTGCTGACAACTGTATAGCTTCTAACTGATTATCTTGTAACTTGTGTACCACTTTCTTACAATGATTCTTTCCTTCTGCAGAGCTGGTTAGCTTAATGGATGCTGTTTTTGCTGCACTGAGTTGTATAAATATTATCCTTTATAAACCCACAGTGGTCTGGCTCACCAACTAGCAGAAATATTATGTGGATATCAAAGGGGAAATAAATGACTTAACATTGCATTTTTCAAGAATCATCATCTTAAAATACTCCTTATGAAACAGGATTATGGGGATTACGCTATTTTTTATTTTTAAAGATATATAAGGGAATCATCTGAATATTGTCACTATGTCTGCAAATGAACTGCCAATGGTAAAATAAATGACCCTCCAAAAAGAAACAGGAACGAAGCAAACAAATTTTACTTCTGTCTAGCCAAAATGTCAAATACCAGTGAGAAAACATTTTGAAGTTGCAAGATGCAGTTGTGTATCTGTACATATATTAATACAGAGGGATTCTGAGCCAGCTATTGGTCTATTAAACCAGGAAATTTTTCTTTTTGCTTTTCAATGTGCTCTACCTTAAATCAACAAAATGCTGCTTTGTTCCTAGACTAACATTTATTATTTTTCTCTTTCTCTCTTCCTCCCTCAACTGACTGTCACACGTATCATCTTAGCCGGTTCACTTGCTAACCCTTCCATGGAAGGAATACATTAATGTAGAAGAAACTAATAGCTCACTGATAAGAACCACCGGCAGCTGAGTTTTTCTAAACAAGTAAGTGCAAGAAAGATGTTGCTGGGATTTATTTTCTCTTTCAAGAGAATTACTTGGCCAGGCATCAAAGCCCAAACCCTTGTTGCCTGAGATAGACGACTGAGCCAGAATGACTTTCATAGTTGTGTCACCCACTATCATAGACCATGTTACCCTGTAGTGATAAGAAAGGCAACTTGTGAAATGCAAAGCATGTTTTAAATTGCTGGCAGGCAGGATAAAGCTTTGTGTGGAATTAAGTCAACAAATATCTGACTTTCACCATTCTCATGCTACTTTGCCAAAAGTCTTTCCTGAAATTTTCTGGACTCATAGTGAACAGTTTAATGATCCTTTTAGTTGGATACATTTTGCTTCTATTGACTTAATTTCTTGCTGTAACTAATTTTGCAGCATAATGAAGAAGGTATCAGTCCTGTATTCCAACAGTCAAGCTCCAGGTAACTGCTCTAATTACACAGTTTCTGGCCAAGGTTCCCTCTCCCTGAAGAATGAAACCACTACTCAGTGCAACACAGACAACACTACACTAGACCAGTGCTAGGGCACCCAGCTGGAAGCTGAGGCACACGTTTCTTATCCTAATAAGAAACATTCTGTACAGTTTCTTAAAGATAAGACTTCTAATTACGACATACACAGTGCTGAATCCCTTTGTGGATAAAGAATCAAATCCAGTTTAATTCTGGTAGGCTCATGAAACTGAGATTAGTCTTGCTTTTATAGTATCTTTCTGTATTCAAGTAGTACAGCGACTTAGTGACTTGGAATCTGCAAGAGCAACAGGGCAGAGGAATTCCAAGGGAGGGGCCCAGGGCGAAGTCATTAAGATTTCACCCATATTATACTGCACTCAGTTTCCTAGCTTACCTGAAGGAATACAACACAATTGTGTTGTATCTTACACTATCTAGTATAAGATTTATACTATCTAAATACGGTGTAGCAATTCTGTATTATTGTGGTAAAGTATTCGATATAAAACTACCAGCCTTTAGCTGATACATTCAGCCTTTCAACTTTATGATACATTTCCCTTTATTCTAGTAATCATTTCATACTACCAGTGGAAAATTTGTCCTTTCTGTTACATGTAATCTCTTCTAATCTTGTTTCATTAATCTGAATTATTTACCAGTACTTACGAGATCATCATAATTAGCACTTTAATATGAGTGCCAAGAATGTTTTCTAAGTCATCAGAAAGCATGGATAAGATATTTGAAAAAGACTGTTAATTTAGGTTAGAGCTGCAGATTATAATAAAGATAACTGAATCATTAATTTTGCCTAATACTCACTGCAAAGCTAATAACATTCTTGTCAATTATCTACAAACTTACCTTGCTATTTGATTTTCTCATTAAATTGTTACTAAATTAAATGTATTAATGAAGGATTTTCAAGTTAAGGCATTTGACTATTTTGGGGGGAATTTGTATTGTGCAATCACACATTTAAGATTCACTTTACACTTCTGATCCTTTGTTAGATGATAAAAAAAATTAGACAACCATGCTCAATGCTTTGACTAACACAATAATCTATTGGACATGACAGGGAATTATTCTGGCACATAACTTTAAAGCAAACCTTTGTGAATAACTGGAAATCCTGGCAGGATCTAATTGGAAGAAATACGGCATAAAAACAAGCAAGAAGTCATCTGAAATTTCTTGGTAATCTCGTAATAGCTGTTATATCAGTTGTAACAACCCCATAGTTGCTATTTAAGGTCCCTAAAGGTGAAACACTATGGAAGACTGACTTGACATATGACAGAAAACTACCAGTTTTATCTTGGCTTGAATTCCTCACAGTCTCAAAAGAAAAATGTCCAGAATATTCAGAGAACTCTTTCAAGTACATGGCATTTCAAGAGCCTGGAATGAGAGCATGGGCTGTATTGTCACGTCTGGGTTTACGACAGAGAGAAGTGTTCAGTAAAAGTGACTTCTGACTTTGTTTGAACTTCCCAAATGAATAGGGAACAAGTGTCTAAAAGCTCTATGTAACCTTAAAAATCTTACACTTAATATCAAAAGAAAGGCTACCAATCTTGCCAATGTAGAATAATGTCTTACACAGACAGACATTTCAGTGGCTCCTCTATGAGAAGTGTAATACTCAGTGTAGGTATGAATACCAGACTGCCATTAACTTCTTAGAAAATTTCTAGGATCCATCTAGTGGGAAGTTCTTTGAAGAGCAGTAAAACAAATTCTTACAGACACCACGAGATCTTCTTACTCTACAAATTAAAATATTTTCTAACAAATACCAGCTTTCAGTTCAGGAAAGCTCATTTATAGTCATTCCACAAAACAACAAGTAACACAAATAGATAAAAGAAAGGAGAAAAAAATGGATAATAAGAAATGAATGCTCAGCAAAAGGTTGTTGTTGAAACATTATTAAACAATCTGAATTCTTCCATATCTCACACAGTTTAGGATAAGCATTTTGTCTTCTAAAGGAGTTCAAATCAAAGGACAAATGCTGCTGCCACATTCACTTCAGATAACAGAATATGTTATGGAGAATACTGTTCTCATATGTCATGTGATATATTTAGGGTTTATACTCTTTCATCTCCTTTTATTTTCTGACATGAAAAGGAACCTTTTCCATCTATAAATTCAGCTGCTGCTCTTTTCTTTTATCCTGTACATTCAGAACTATCTGTAGTGATCTTCTCCATGGTTATTAATGTCCTTGAAATAAAATGTTACCCTAAACCTTTTGAAATACAGATATGCATATGTAAGAGAAAAAGTGATTTTTCCAGTTAATTGGATATTCTTCTACATCTTTTAGTAACTGTGAAAAGTGGGCCAGGGGACAGTTGTGCTGACTTCTGACAGTATAAGACAGCTTAATCTGACTTCTGAGGGAAGGCGAGTGCAAGATTTCTAAGATGGCGTTACGCAGAGTTTGACAAACCACTGATTGTTTCACCCAAATTAGATTTTTACGCAATTATACAAACATTTCCACTGAATCAGTCAGAATTTTATCTGGCCAGAATCCCAGCTCTGGCCAAAAACAAATGCTAAAAGAAAAGCTGAAGAACAGGAGAAGCAAATGTAATACAATTGATGACACAAGGATGCATGGAGATGACTTCTATGCTTTTAGGATGTGATTTTAAGAGCATAACTCAATATAAGAAAAATTGTATGGGGAAGCAGAAAGAAATCTGAAAAAATGATTGAAAGATTTAGAAATTCAAATCTACTGGCATATTATTCCTAAACACTGTAGCTTTGAAAAGCTTACCCTAAGCATTTTATAAATATGTAAATAATAGCAATTAATACCTGTTTATCTGGGCTTATTAGAACTCAGCAATCACCTGTTGTGCACTGCTGCTGTAAAATCAGCTCGGCTGCTTTCCACAACTCCTCTCTGCCCTACTACTGCAAAACCTTCTTTTCCTCCGTGTAGTTGCAAAATAATCTGAGTTACTCTTGAATGAAGGGTGCCAGTATGCTACATCAAATGGCCTCTTCTAAGCATTTCAGTTTTGCAGAGATGCTACCAAAATTTTTACTGCCTACCAACTCCTGCTGGTGCATTACTCCCATGCCATTGCAGCCAGGCCTCTGTTAGCAAGTTTCGGGTGCTTCTGTGTCGCAGCTTCACCATCTGCTGACTTTGCACTACGTGCGGTTACACAGCTGCCTCTCGGCTTTCCCCTGCAAAAACAAGTTTTCCCCAAATTAAGTTTCTTAGGCCTTGTTGCTTGAATCTTCACTTGGGCTTAATCTAAAATCCAATGGACTCAAAGAAAGAATCTCTTAGAGACAGCGCTAACCTTTGAATTGTCCCATATAAGTGAGTTATAACTTACCAATTGAAACCATCATAATTACTACCACTGGAAACTGCGAAGACTGAACAATCAATAGCAATTTTTTTCCTAAAGATCTGTATGACTGAAATCACAAGGAACAAGATTTTCATGTACTTTATAGGGTACCTGCTGAGAAGACTGGCAGCTTAGCCCTGTCTCAGGCATGAAGCAAGGCTACTGCACAGCAGCCTGTCCTTGCCATAACACAAGTCTATAGATTGCAAGAGAATAAACGTCTTTATCTCAAAGTAGTTTAAGACGAATTTGCAAGACAAGTTAGAAATCCATGTTACAATTAATTTCAAAATAGAAGGAGGTTCCAAAGAGAATGCATAGGATAGTAAACCTTTAAGGCATATAGTCATAAACACTCTTTGTTTTTTGCAATACATCTCATCTCATTCTGTTCTTAGGGGAAAGTGACATTTTTAGTAGTATCTGTTTTCACTTTGCAAATATTCTTCAGTTTCATCAGAAAGATCTCTACCTTCTTCAGATATTTTGTATCGGAAAACCTTTCTATGGTTTCAGTCTTTTTCAAAACCCCACTGCTAAGCAGGGGATAAAGAAAGAAACAGGATATCCAAGTAAAATACACAAAAATAGGAAGAAGTTTGTTTATGAAACACCAACCAGAGTCCTGACTTACAGAATATTCTCATTGTTTTTTCCTCTGTCAAAAGTTTTCTGACCCTGCTGTTTTGTTTTTCTGGTTGATTTATTCATTGGCTTTTTCTATCACTATGGCAAAGGCAAATATCTTTTGGAAGGAAGACCATTTTCCCTCCGCCACACTTCCTCCGGGACAGAGAAGAAAGGACATCAATTTATTGTCCTGACAAAATTGGCCACCTGGACAGAGAGCCCCATAGCTTGCAGGCCAGAAGTGCAAGACTCTGTTGCGCTTGGGTAAAATTTGCCTGAGGAGCACATCGTTTGCCACATCAGCAGCATTTAGCACTGATCCACTGTCTACATTCTGGCACTGGTCAACAGCGGGTGCTTCAGCGGAAGATGAAGACTGCACATAACAGGCCAAGTTTATCATGCAGCTCTTCAAATAATTTCCTTATTTGCACAGATTTTTTTGCACCCTCACTTGAGATATGACTTCCTTCTTCTGGCTTAGCTTATTTTACTGCAAATATTACTACTTTGGTAGTAGGAAAAAAGGCAAAACCCGTGCAGAATCAAAAATACATCAAAAAAGTGGTGCACATAAGTCTGTATACAAAATCCACCGTTTTATCTCTGGAAGTAGCAAGGAACTTCCTGAAAGTTTCTCAGCTAAAAGGCACCATATAATCAGATAATATCATTATCTGAAATCAAAACCTATTTAATTCAAGGAAATGTGAAACATTTGACTGGAAAGGGGAAGAATGTCCACATGCTACGCTTCCGATAAGAAGAGTAACCTTCCTCACTTCACTCGTACTATGTTCGAATTGTCTGTACTTAGGTTGTGAGCTCAGTATTTTACCATTAATCAAGATAATTTATAGGAAGAAGGAATGAAAGATATAAAAACAGAATGTAAGGCTTATGCTGGCACATAAGTTCAAATAATTTCAATGCAAAAAATAATGATTTTTTATTATATTCTGCAAATACATTCAATTTAGCTGTCAGATGTAGATCAGTGCTACCAGACTTGAATAACTAAAGTGCCTTTTGTCACCAAATGGAGGAAAAAATGGCAACAAATTAAGAGAAAAAAATTAGTATCAATCATCTACATTTAGAACATAAACTAAACACATGAAAATGAGGGCAAGGTATGGAAAAACATCAGGAAAGATGGCAGCAATTTAGTTGTGCATGCACTTAAACAGAGACTTATCTAAAAATGCCTACTGAAATGACTGGCTTGCGGTTTGATTGTAAATTCCCATTCAGAGTTCCATATTGGCCAATTTAAAATACCGACCGTAAAAAACTCTGAAAAGTTTCAAAACACACAAGGAGATTGAAAGACATATGTTTCCTACTACCAACACATACTCTTCTTCATGCAGTCGTATTTTTTTGTCATTAGATTGTAAGGGTTCAACTCAGCTGCTCACAGTGGCATGTTTTGTGCCATCTGAGATACCTCCAGGTACGGAACGCACCCACAGGGGCCAGGCAGAAATGACCCAGGACCTCCAGCAGAGCCATTGAAGCAGCAGCTGAATGCCAGAAGGGACAGCCCAGATGCTGACATGGCACTGGGTGCCTATGCTTAAAAGATGGATTCAAATCTTACCAGCTGCTTTCTGGTCCAGATTCACCCACTGCACCTGGGTGTCTAGCATGTATATTTCCGTATGTGAATTAGGTGCTTTTTGTTTAGTCAATGTCTAGAAAGTCTTGGAGATTCAGCGGCGTCTGGAGAACTTCCTCTCAACTCACAGCAGACGCTTGCGTTTAGTTAAGACACACTGACCTCTTGAACAAGGGTGGTGCACACAGGCACACCTGCCATGGAGTCTCATGCTTGCTCTTCAGATGCTAGTCCAGAAGGACAGAGGTCTCCTGCAAATCTCCTGTGATATATTGCTAGCATTCTTGTGTGAATGTTTTGGATACACTAGCCCACCTCAAAGAGCAATAGCCATCTAGCTCACATTTGAACTCCTCCACGTAGACAAAAGCACTGTAGCTCTAGGTGACCTACATACTGAAGAATGATATGCAAAAGATATCTCCATATGCTATCATATATTATCATTTCTTTTAGAATAAGCTTTTTCTTAGTGATTTATGCATGATATCACAACTTCCTACTGAAAATGCTTCCCACAAACTATTTTTAGTAAAGCTATATAAAATATTTGCAGATTGTTTCCTAGTGCCACAAAGAATGCTATATTTGTATTTATGTTTTCAGTACTAAGAAATCAAAAAGAGAAATCCAACTCACTTCACATCAATGAACATATCAGGCCAATCCTTCAAAAGAATAGAAGTCTATGGACTAAATAAGCTCAAATGTATTGATGCTTAATCCCATTTATAAACACCTGCTGGAGAATGCCATTACTGCTCAGTTTTATGTAGGTGTACAAGTGGGCTCCACGGACCCTTGTTTCGGATGGTTACCATTTGACTTCTGACAAGTCAAACAGTCAGTGGAAGTCTGTGCCAGTATTCAAACTGAGATGGAAATTACACATTACGAATGAACTATAGAGGAAAGCTAAATACCAAGCTGAAATATCAAAGGGAGAGATAATATTACAACATTGCAAGTACCTCCTTCTAGACAATTAAAATAATGGAGCCAATGTATCTCTAAAGAATCACGTTAGTCTTCAGAAGCACCTTTTTCTCTACCAGATACATAGTCTCTATACAAAGGAAACAGGTAACTCAATTTTAGTTTTCTTTAAAAATAATTGGAAAAATATGTAACAAAAATAAGATTGCACACATATCTGGTTTTGATTTTGACATAATCATCATGTGTGCTCACCTGCAGTACACCTCATTCTTTGGGGCAGGTAGAGAATTGCCCTCAACATCTTGAGGGATTTTAATCAGTGTAATATTCTATTCCCTATCATGTTGTTATAGCTTGCTGAGTCTAGACACTCATGTTTTTATAAATGTCCTTCCACCGTTGTTAAGTAAGAAAAGATCAGCAATTAACATAATATTAACAGTAACAGTAAGGATAACACAAGATATTTCTCATTTGGGAATAAAAAAAACAAGATAAATGAGAAACACTGCTCTATTTTATGTATTTGCATCTCTACAGAAAGAAATATGTAGCTAGAGGGATTTGGTCACATGAACATTTATGAAATTTTCTTCACGGGAGTCTTGTAAATCTTACCACTAATCATGTGAGGCAACTTCTTTAATAACTTCAGAAAGTTATTGGCAAGGATTAGGACTAGCAGTTGAATTTTCATTCTTTTGGACTAATTTGAAGAGGATGAAGTCTTCTCTTCCTTTGGAAGGACTTCAAAATTACAAATGACTGCCAAGACAAGCAACCTTTGCTGGGAAAAATAATGTTAAAACAATGCAATAGGTCACTGGAAGTTTTCTTACATTTTTTTTTTTTATACAGGGATCTTTTAGAGACTAGGGTGATTGATGTAGGGTCTTTCATTTGAAAGAAAAAAAAAACTAAATAAAGTCCAACATAAGGTTCTTCTCAAATGAAAAATATTGCTAGGAACATGGCTAGTTGGAAACTAATACTATACAGGGCTGTTACATTTCTGTTCTTAATTCACAAGAAGTATTTCTCTAGATAGCCCTATAGTATGTCTCTGATTAAACGAAAATCTTCCAGGCCTAATGCAAAGGGAGTAACAAGGAGCACTGAATGACTTTTTTCTATTATGGGGAGCAGCATTTGGGATGGCTGTACACACTTGCACTGCGGTTTGTGTCATAACCCTGGGTAACATGTACAGAAGTCAGGATGAGCTATTCCATATTAAATACAAAAAGGAAAAGAGGTTTTGGGCGAACAAATAGCACATGGTAACATGCAGGACATTTTAACAAAATGTATGTTCAAATGTATGTATGTTGAAAGATCATAGACTTTGCCACCATTAATCATGCCATGCTATCCCACATCCCATGTGG
The DNA here is from genome assembly GCF_000705375.1 of Tinamus guttatus. The sequence continues at coordinate 100,479 of NW_010580884.1, read as the reverse complement.
AATGGAGCAGTTTAAGTTTTTTTTTTAATTAGGATAAAAGACTACATGGATAAAAGACTATGCTACATTTAAAGCCAAGTTAACTTGCTGTGATGCCACATTTGGAATCAGATCATTTTTTTCATTACCTTGCTATCATTGCTATGGATACCCCTAAATCATCATGCACTTAGTTCCTCCTTCTCTCCCCACAAATGCTTCATTTCTTGCTTGCATGTCCTCAGTGTACATACTAAATGTAAGACCACACAGCTCAACAGCAGAGCTGCAGCTGGAGCTGGGAGTTTAAGGCTTTCTCATACTCTATGTCAGTATGGCACGACATCATGGAATTTCTACAGTCTTGAAAATTACATTTAAAAATACTACATAAAAAAAGTTCTTAAATTTGCAAATCCGCATGCTCTAAAATGGGAAAGAAGAGAATGAAAGTTTACTTACATGCTCATACACTTTTGTTCCAAGAAACCGTTCTTTACAATCAGACTGACTGTGGAAATGAATGTGATTTGGATGACAAGGGAGGCTGTTTTTACCCTACTTTGCCTAATTCAGGCACATTCAGACGCTCTACTTAGACATTCAAGGTCAGTGGAGCTGAGATACTCCAGAAAAGTGTGTTTGTGTATGTGTAAGCAATGAGTTAATCATTAATCATTGTAGTATTTCACATTTCTGTTAATTAACATCACATATGTGGGGGTAGGTACAAAAAGAACATGTATTCGAATGAGTAGGTCTATTACCCTCTGAATGTGCTGCAGGGGAAGTGAAAAGCTTTTAAATCCTGGTATTAATTGGAATCACAGTTATATCCTCAAAATTATGAGGAAATGCTTTGAGATTACAGAGGAAAAAAGGCGTCATAATCAGACAACTGAAAAAAAAAACAACAAAAAAACAGCTTTAGGCTTCATCCAGCTTCTAACCTCTCTTTCTATATGGAAAGTGACACCCATTTGTCCCTTTTCGTACAAACATATCCACTTCTATAAAGAAAAAGCATAAAACAAGTCCCGGATCCTCACAACAATTTCTCCTGCCAGAAATTCACTTTTTTTTTTTTTTTTTTTTTTTCTCCTTTCTGTGCTCAGTGTGGCTACGTTCCAGGAAACTCACGGGAAGCAACTCCCCGGCGCAGACACTGAACTTCTAGAACGGGATGTGCAAAGTCTCTCGTTTACACCAGGAAAGTACTGAAAATACTTCACCTCCTCTTCAAAAACTTCAGATAGCTGTGTTACATTTTATCTTATAAAATACATTTATAAATCTCAGATCAGTGAAACTTGGTTGAGGAAGAAACTCACCAATAGTGGAACATGTTTCTTCAGCACTTACCCAGATTCAGGAAGTCAGATGTCAGGCAACCAGCAGTGATACCCAGAGCCTCTCCACACCACAGATTCTAGCTGCCTCTTACAAGACTGTCTTCAATTTGACCATGAAGAATCTATTCAGGGGATTTATCAATGAAAGAACACCTATACTCCAGGAAAAAAAAAAATCATGTAGACTTTAGAGTCAACATTCCTAATATTTGGGTCACTTCTAGGGAATTTAAAATGATATTACAATTACAGTAGGGAGATACCATGGAAAAAAGAATTGACATTGAGATACAATCTTATACTGCTTGTAAGCTTATTTACAACATGTATACATTCTTCTGAAAAGCTTCAGAATATTACCAATATCATCTTCATTTACAAATGCAGATGAGGCTCACAGAGAAGCTTACATTTAAACTAGTGAAGATATAAATCATTCCCAGCCATTTGTTCCATACACAATATACTACATTACACCATAGCAAAAATTCACCATGTCTACCTTTATTACATTCACAGCTCATACAATTTGCTGCTCTTAATAGAATTATCTGCATAATAACACACTTTGCCAATAGCGTACAGAAGCCAAACATAACCTTCTCTAATTTCCTTTTTTTCTTAAGTGCTCTAACTACATTCAGAATATCTAAAATAGCCTACAGCAATACATTTACTAACAACCTGCTGATAGATTGATGTATGTTAACAGAGATCCTTCCCTTGACGATGTAATTATATGAATAGCTACACAGTTTTTTCACTTAGAGAGAGCTACAGGGCATATTCTGATAGTTATTTCCTTTTTCTTGATTTGTTTTTGGATGTTTAGAAGTGACACAAATTGGAACCTTCCAAGTATGCTGATGGCCTCATACAGTGGTGAATAAGAAGTCTAAATACCCAATGAGCACGAATATGTAAAAGAACCAATAAACTTATGAAAAGGAAACTACAAAGAGAAAATGGCCCTTGAAAAGAAAGCTGCCCTTCTGCCAAGTACTTCTGCAATAATGCAATGGCAAATGCCCCAAGTTAATTTGGAGAGTTTAGTTTCGGTGAATTCCCACCATGCAAAGCATTCAAGTAGGCAAAACACTGCTGTTTGAAAAGTGGGAGACTTACATAACCATAGTTCTCCATGGATATTAAATTGTTCTCAGACCCAAAGGAACTTAAAATATTTCCTTCTTCACTAGCACGTGTCTACACTTCCTTATTGATCACCACATGCTGTAGCAGTTTCTGGTTCCTTGGAACTGTTCAGCACTTTTGTCCAAACAAGCAGCAATAACCTGAAATGACAATGAGAACCTACTGACAGAGGTAACTTATTCCATCATTCTATCTCCGCAAATCTGTACAGTATCAAACATTGGCTATTCTGTTTTGATGGGACATTTGCAAGTGTCAGCATTTAAAATCACATCAGCATATGAAACTTCCGAACATTTTTTGCATTTCAGTGCCCAGATTCTCCTCTTCAAAATTCCTTTTAGCTACCAAAAGATTAAGAGTTATTTTAAACCTTTTCTTGCTAGTAATTACCTCATTTTCATAGTTCTTCAGTTTGACTATTTTTCTCCTAACATCTGAAACTTTATAAACTAGCTTCAACCATCCAGTTTCCCCTCACATGTTTATTCTCTTTTCAAATCTGCAAAAGTTTACTTCAGAAGATACTTCAGAGACCTGGTGCTCTTTTTTTCAAAGATCATGTTCCATAGTGACAGTTCCCATATTTTCTATCACCATAAGACACTGCTGTTCTTGTGTCCTGTGCCAGCCTTCTCAGGATCACTGGTCAAGTTCTCTTATTTCTTTTCCAACATGGCTTACCAAAAGGAAGCTTCTAGTATTTTCAACTACAGCTAATCTTCTATGCAGCAAGCCGAACACCCCTTTGGAATCATTTCCTCACTTCTGCCTCAAAAGAGTTAGCAAAACTATTCAGCTGACCATGTTATCACAGATTTTTCATGTTTCAACTTGTCATTAAAGGTAGCCTGCAACTGCTCTGATAGCTCATACTAGGAAACAACTGCAAGATGTATTATTGCAGAGTATTTGCAGACACATACACTTCTAACATTTCTTATATCTTTCAGCACTAGCTGAAATCTCCAACGTCTCACTTCCCAATCTTTCCCATATCTAGCCCCATGTTACTCACTAACATTGCATAAACATGCTATTGTTCTTTTCTTGCCTAGTTCCTGATCTCACATTCCGGCTAATTCTCTAGCACAAAAATAGGATTAAATTAATTAAGATTTCCTACTATTCTTTTTTCTTTCTTTCTTTAATTATCTTGTTGGAAATGCCCCACCTACATAGACAGAAACATGAAAAAAATATTTCTATGAGATACCGAAACTAAAAAAGTTTATAGAAGAAAAAAGATATGAATTCTTTTATATGTGAAATAAAATACAAGAGGATTTTAAAATTAAGTCTTTTGACATATTTTCAGGTTAAGCAGTATAGGCTCTCAACACATTGACTTCAAACGAAAAAAAGTAGTATTTACATGTTACTCTTAGGTAAATACTTTTGCTTATTGATTCTTCAGAATACTGAAATATGTACATAACAGTAGCAATTAGATTAGCTCCAGTTAATGGCACAGTTAAAGTTTCATATATGCCTAACTGCTTTGCTAAGAGTCCTTACTAGTATAACATGTGAAGTGTATCTGATGGTGCAAAAACATTACAAGTTCCCTGTAGTTGTTAAAAATGAACTGAAAAGCTCATAGGTTTGTTAAAATAATTTTAACAAACTTACTATAGCAATTTTAACAAACTTATTACAGCAACTTACTATAGCTTACTACAGTAAGCATATCTTACTAGTTCTGAACATACATTTTGAACATATGTACTTGGACGACAACTCTGTGTGCAATCACCCTAGGAAAAGCAAGGAAACGGAAATTCTGCCCTTCCAATCACTACTTTATAAGTAGAACTATGTAAAAATGGAAGTCATGGATACTGAAAAGTTGAATGTTTAGGAGTATGAAGACACCTTCCTGCATTTCCCATATTTTGCAGAGTTCCACAGGCTGTACTGTTCCAAAAATCTCCTGCTCCTACTCTTTCTCAGAGAAAAACAAACCTCTCTTGGATGTCTCTTAGATTGTCCCATCTTTATTTTTTGTTGGAAAATAAATACTCTTGTATTTACCTCAGTACAACAAACAAATTACAACTGAGTAGAAAGAAAAGTTAAAAAAAAAAAAAAAAAAAAAAAAAAAAAAAAAAAGACAAGCACCTGCTTCATCCGAATCCCACAGAAAGCAGAGCAGACACAGAGAGCTACTGGGGCTGGCTCCACTGATTTGGATGTTCTAGTCTTTTTTTCTTCAGACCTCATCTGTGCTGTAGCAAAGCTGCTTTTAAATATTCCTGCTCAAAACAGAAATAGTGCAATTTAAGTCTCCATAAGTGCTCAAAGAAAACAGGGAGGGAACAGAAGCAGAGGCGAGCAGGCCCACAGGTGAGAAGCAAGGGAGAAGGCGCCTCCGTGCCCCACGCAGAGCCCTCGTGGGGAGGCTGCTGCTCACGGGAAGGTGCCCCCCTGACCTGAGGAACTGCTGAGGCTGCAGCCCACCCACTGCAGACAGCCTGGAGCCACTTGCATACCAGCTGCTCCTGCAGCCAACAAAAGTAGGAGTTTAAACAGGAGACAAAAACAAGGACATGGGGCTTTCCCGAAGTTGTCTCTTTATCTGCAAATGCAGTAGCAGGCTTGAGGTCTTCATCTAAAATGGGGGAAGAAGAAAGTCAGTCCTTCAATCTCAGCTCTTACTTTTTTTCTGGCTTACCTTCCATGGGCAGCTTGGAAGACGCTGTAGCTCAGCTACTGGAACGATTAAGGTTTTCTCTGAAATTGTGGGGTAGGGTTGTCAATTTATCAGGTAATCCGCAATACAATAAAATTAAAAATGTGATGAATATTAAGAGGATTAAAATAAGAAATTTTAATTCACTTGGCACCTTCCAAAAACACTAATCTAATGAATTTATCAGAAAAAAAGGTTTTGAGGAAAAGAGTGATCTTAAGGGGCCATTGTTGTATAAATGCTCTTATAACGAATTTCTGAAATTTGGATGTGTTTTTCCTCAATTAGTAAGTGATAAAAGGCTGCATTACTGAAAAGCCTATTCAAGGGTCCATATACTATGGTGGCATATTTCCAATATATTTCTAATGGCAAATACGTGCAACAGGGCTGCTCAGAAATTAATTCTCTAATTCTTGAAATAACTAATTGTTCATTAACTTACAGTAATCAATACCTTTAAGAAATATTATTACTTTCATGAACTCTCTCCATCTTATGCAAAATTCTCAAAGTCTCTAAGGGATTTCCAGATGTCACTTGGACCTTCTGTGAACAGTGACCGATACAATTTAATTATCCTATTACTTAAAAATATGGTGCAGTTTCACCTTAAAAAGAGACTTTTCACAAACTTTCTTGCACATAAATTCATCTATGCAGGGAATGAGAATCTAAGAAGCGAAATGAGGAGTTTCAGCCCACAGTAAGCAACTTCTACAAAAATTGAAATTACTTTTTACTACCATTATTTTTAATCAGGTTCAAAGGGTATCATCTTCTGCTTTATTCAGTTCACCTATAACACTAAACCCCTAAAATAATCATGCTGGACTTCTTGCTGAGTGCACTCATTTTAGGAGAGTTTCTGCATAATTAGTACCTTTTTTAGCATCAGCACTTTCTTGAAAACAAACACAAAGTTAACAGTTATTTTTAAGAATTTGCTGCATCACACATTTAAAAAATACAAATAATGCCAGCAAATATGAAGCTGCTCTACCTAATACAGACAGTGCTAAGGAAATGGAAATCAGATGTAATAAGCAAATCTTCCTATCACCAATAGCTAGAAATTGGACCTGCTATTGTTTATTTAAAACATAGGGAAAAGTCTGCTTCCTGACACTATATGTGTATTTTGCCCCTATACAACATGACCCTTGACTTACAAGAGACATTAGAGAACTTTTGGCTCTCGCTCAGTTAGGCCATTATAGAATGAATCTGTAGAAGGTTCAGCCAACATCCAGGTTGCTTTAAATGGATTTGACACATCATCGAAAAAAGAGAATTTGAGTTTCCTTGAATTCTAAGGGGAAAGTACTTCAATGACAAAAAAAGAACAGAATAGAAACACTGCTAGGTCACATAGTATTCTGTAGACAGTCCTGTCCTCCTTGCTGCTGAGGCAGCACAAAATAAAAGCTATAGTTATGTAATTACTGCATCAGCACTATCATATTTCTCAGTGCTTTTGAAGGCTGAATCCTGCAGTCAATTCTCAGGAGCCTGGAGCTAAAGAAGACATTGCACAGTACAGTTGCTATAAAGGATTCATTCATCTTCCCCATGGGCTTAAAATGAAATCCCAAGTTAAACACTGGTGTTTAATAAAGCAGCAGAGATTCATGCTTAATGAAGCAGGACCCTCCTGATCTCTCATGTTACCAGAAGTTGGAGGAATGGTGCAACTCACTGGCTGATCCTTGTGTTTTCGTGCTGTCCATGGCAGGTCTTCAGGGCACATGCATGGAGATCAGCAAGTATGTTAATGGGAACTAGAGTTTTTCACCTGTTGTTGATAGAAGGAAAAGATTATGTAATTTGTTGTATTTTATTCTGAATTTTCTTTCTAACTCCCTTCGAGTAGTAATTTGGTCATGGTTAGGGCTCTTAATGTTTTCCATCTATTAGAAAGCATTAATTTTTCCATTTAGAGCTGAAATATGTCATCCTAGTGTACTACGCACAGCGCACTGAAAAGGACACGTGAATCATCAAATCTACAATAAAGCAGGAGCTGATAAATTCAGTGCATCTTAAAATAATTGCTATGAAATTAATACTTTTCTTTTTAACAAAGTACCATGTTAACAGCAATCAGTGTTTTCCTCTGGGCTATGCCCAGCGAAGGCTCCCAGCACCTGATTGTTCTGACATCTGGTTCTTCACATTTCCAATCCTGTGGCAAACACTACAGAGCTACTTCTCTGCCAACTTGGTATGAATCTGCCTTTTCCTTCCACTATGCCTTCCGATTACAGTAATTCCTTCTCTTCTCCTCTCTCCTCTCTTGCAGACCCTTTGATAATCTTCCCAGTTCCTTGCCAGCAATTCAATCCTGAATGAATGCATCTATTATCTCATTTTCACTTTCAGAGAGGCAAATTCTCCTCCTGTTCCTATGATTCCATTTTCTCCTGTTCCTGCTCAGCTGTTTCTCTTCCAGCTGCCTGTCCCTTATCATTGTCCTTGTAGTACTGCAGTCCTAATTTCCCAAGTTAGGCATTACAATACCATAATTATTTTAAGCTTTTCATTTTATCTTGATAGACCTTCTCTATAAGTTGTCCTGAAGCTCCTCAAAAACCTCCCAAACTGTAACTAATTTCCAAGCGCTTTTAGCCTTTTCAAGTTTGTTACATCGTTGTCCATACAGTGACATTAATGAAATACTGAATCCCGAAGGACAAGTATGATTTTCCATGGCTACCTTCTGCCACGGTAAAATGCTGCAAAATCAATCATTTATTACATCTGTTTTCTGACACTTACCTTGTTTGTATAACAATACCTTACCTTTAAATGAACAACTACTGAGCTCCTTTAAAAAGAAGAACTTCCTATGGAAAAGGACATTAGTTAGGGATATTTTTTTATTGGTTTTGTTTTTTAAATAACTTTGATATTCTTATAAAGAATTCTTAACCTCGTATTACCTCCTTGCACTCTTAGTACTAACTGTAGGTCAAGGTCAGGTTTTGCCACTTAAACAGACAAGCTTTACTTGACCCTACACTTCTAGTGAAAATTATACTAAAACATTTTTGCTGTTATTTTTAATAAAAATACAAAGATGAATTATATATATATATTAATGAAGTTAAAAATTAGTTTAACTTAGGGATTAGAAAAATGAGCAGATGGCACTTAAATGCCATATATATGGCATACATATGCCAAATAAAGATGATTCAATGAGTGTCTTGCAGTAAAAAAAAAAAAAAAAAATCAGATATTCAATGGTACAAAATTTATGCTCTAGCGATGAAGGAAGGTCTCTCTATCTCCATTCTTAAAGGATGATCAAAGAAAAGTTTCATGAGAGGATTAGTGTGGATTTCTTCTCCTGTAGCTTCCAGCACCAAGTAGCCTTTTAAGATGAATCTGCTGGTTTCTTTTAATTTCACGGATGTGCTGTATAGCTTATCGACTTTTATATATAAACATATCTGAGTGCCAGCATCAGACTGCACATGCTTAAAAACACAAATACGTGTAAGGTATTTTGAGGTAATGATATATAATCTATTTTTCAGTTATGAGCACAGGCAATCTTACAGGCATTTTTCATCTCTTTGCTTTAATATCCGTAAGCTTAAATCTAATCTTGTTTCCTAAAGAATTCAATTTGTCATTAGTGTTAAAAAACAAAAGTTAAATGATTGCGTCAGTGGAAAGCTTGCTCTCCCTTAATCCCACTTCAAGAGTTCTTGAACTCTTTTTTGCTGGTATTTATTAAATTTTAGAGGCTTTTTAGGCCAGATAACTTTTATAACTTTTACCTGATCTCCTTGGAGCACAGTGCCATCTAGCTTCACATAGTCTGCATTGAACATAATTTTGTGGCACGACAAAAGTAGTAGTCCTGAGAAGCTATTGTAACAGGTAAAACGATAGATAGTGTAGCAGATGCTCTGGGACTCTATCAATAGCACAACCACTTTGGAGGTCATGGAGGAAAAGGGGCTAAAGCCTCTCACATCGCTAAAGGTGGCTGTCTCTTAAAGAATCCCTGCTCCCCCTAAATGAGCTGCACTGAAAAGATTAGGTAGATTCACTGATGTGCCAAGAGGAGAAAGAGAGAGGAAGATACCGTTCCTGAACATGAGGGTTTTTTGTTGGTAATGAAGACTTTTTCTTTTCATTCTTTTTTGAGAAGTGCAGAGCAGACATGAAATAATCCACCACATCTTGAAAGTGGCCACTTCAAACAGGAACCCTTCAAGGGCAACAGACTTCCCTGTACACATCTGGACTCTGAGACGTACGCAGAGGTGTCTGACTTTGTAATACACACAAGACCTGCTATATGGAAGCCTGGAACAGCTTCCATATAGGCAGAGGAAATCCCATCCTCTTGAAGCTGTCTTCGCATCGCAGAAGCTGTGGCAGAAGAGCCAAGTCCCCTCAGGGCTGGGCCTGACTCACGCCCTTGGCAGTTTCCCGTGGGTGAGCCAGGAACACGTAACATCCACTCTAACTCTGTCTTGCGAGTTCCCTGGCAGGCTATTCCCAGCCGGAAGGGGGGCTGCCTGACGCGCCTCGTTCCCAAAGCTAACAGCACAGTTAGCTCCGCAGACACCGGCACCATTAACCAACCTCTCACTGCTAATGCACAACAAGCGATAGCAGCCAAGCCTTCACACCCTCACTTCTGCTGAGACCGAAGGCTTTCCATGGATTCTACAAATCAATGTAGCTTCTTAAATGATTAGGGTAAAATAAGGCCCAAATAATTACAGATAAATACCTAAATAATTAACAAGCACAAACATTTTTTTCCCTTTCAGGCAGCTCACTTGAAATCAATGAAGATACACGAGGAAAGCTTACTACACAGCATGTCAGGCTGGCAGTATACGCAGACTCCACAGGGATGAGCTCCAGCTTTGCAGCTCCCTTGCATGAGGCAGAATGACTTGGTTACTTTGCTTTTTTATCCTGGTTGGCTGCCACCATGCAAGGGAAGGTCACGGGTTACCATCCTTCTTGCTCAAGAGCATATGGTGAGATATGCTGTGAGAGCGCCCGTGAGCATCAGGCACCTGCAGACAGCCTCATGATCACTGAAAAGTTTTCACAGATATTCTTCTCAAATGTTTCTTCATAAAATGATTCAAATGGAAGGATTTATGTAATAGATCTCTGCCAGCCTAGGAGTAACTGGCACATAAACAGCTTTATACCTTCATGCTTGAAGCCAAAGTTGGATGTCAAAAATACTACCAAAAACATTAAAACACCACACCAGCTTTGTCTTCAGAATCAAGCAATAAAAAGTAATATTTCAATATTTACTAGGTAAGGAATGGAAACAGGAAACAAAACTACGTTCCAGTATTTCTACAGATCTCTCATTTAAAGATAAAAATGTGTACATGCCATTCTAACTTATTTTAGTGATCACAATAATTTTCAAATTAGGGATAAAATTAACTTCTTATAATCAGCTATTTTATTCATTAGTCTAATATATTACTTAGCATTAGATAACACTAAATAAAAATTACAAGATTACAAGACCTTTACTTGTTACTTTTTCCTTTGGCTTTTTCCTTCTGAACTATCTGCTCCCAGAGTTGCATGTGGACAGGCTCTTGAATACGCTTTCCTTAGAGGCTTTCTACATTTGGAAAGAGAAATGTTTAAAATATTCATATACATATGAGATATCCTTTTTTTCTTCAGAACTGAATAAGCAATTGTCTGCCAAACCTACAGGAAAGTGGTAAAACCTGAAGAAAACATTAGATAACAACTTTAAATTTATTCTCAGAGTTCTGTCCTGGCACTCCACAGAAATCAAACCATTATCTGAAATTATGTATTTTACCCTCGGGTAAGTCTTCCATCTAGGTGTACGTTACCGGCAACCTGCAGCCTCCCAGCAGGAGGCTCCCTGGCGAGGCTCGGGCCTCCGAGGGCCCCGGCCTCTGCGGGTCCCAGCGCGCAGCACCAGCGCCGCGCGTCCGGCTGCGCCAGCCTCGTCCCATACAGCAACCCGTGCTGCCCGCTCTGCCCCTATTTATGTGGTTTCTTTGATTCCCAGGGCGTTGGCGGGGGGGGGAGTTTAAATTCTTTAATTCCCAAACTAGCCAGGGATAAGGGATATTCAGCAGGGGATTAATAATCCGGGCAAATTTTGCTTATCTCAAATGAAATAAAAGATAGTTCAAAAAGATATATACATATATATATATAGTTTTAATATATGCACACATAGGTACATATATATATGTGGTTTTCCTTGAATGCCAATAACTTAGAAACAAAATATTTTTTTCCTCAAAAAACTCAAAGTATATTCATATGTTTGGGCTAAGATCCAGCTTGGGATGCTACCATCTCAAAGACGCTTTTTTAGCATAGCATGACTACATCGCAGAAGGGACTATAATTATAATCTTGACATTACCATAACGACCGTGGTTGCTATCAGGTGACAGGTATAATATAGATAATCAGTAGAAGGTACAATAGCAATACTTAATGATGCATGAGATAGAAGAAAATTAATTCATGCCTTTAATTCAGCTCAGATCCATCATTTATTATATTTGAGTGTGACTTTCCTGATTCTGTTAATATGTACATAACAGTAACAATAAACAGCAACGAGCCAAGCAAGATATCTATTGCAGTATCCAGAGAGCTTACATTCACCCCTCAAATACAATGAATATATTTTTTGCATGTTCTTCTTATACTGTTAGGGCTTTTTTGACACGATAGATAGATAGATAGATACTGTCTTAAAACCATACAAAAAAAAATCTGATTGTCACAGCAAAGCTATGAAAATACCCCTTGCCTTGTGCTGCAGGCAGTTGAAAGCAGTAGTGAGGCTGTCCTTTTCTTTTTCTATGCTGCAATCTACCAACTCTCTGATTTAGTGATACTAGGAAAGAAAATGCTACACATTAAACAAGCCTAACCTGGAATAAAACAAAGTGTTTTCCTTAGCAAAAGAGGGGCAGTTACTCTGACCAGAGTAAGAAATTTCTGTGGAAAAGGAGGCTTCTTCAGTGAGACTATTCCAATATGTGCAGGTAGTGAGGGACAAAATACCCTATAGGATAAAAGAAGAAAATTTCTACAGAGAAATAGTACCCAAACATAAGGATGAAGTACTACTCAAATGTCTCAATAGTATTTCTAGATATTACCTCTGGTCCTGTCTGCACAGCTACAAACTGCTACAGAAATCAAAGTAATTTCATTATGTCTTAGGATAAAATATAAAGTCTGCAAGGAACCACAGAAATAGCGTCTCATGGAAAAAGATATAAAGGTCAGTGCTAAAGAAAGAGGTTGCTTCAGTAGTGAGGTACACTGGAGTAAGACAGATGAAGGGAACAAAAAAAAAAAGGATATTTCACAGACACCTTACTGGAGCACACAGGAAGCAAAGATTGTGGAACACTCTACAAAACTGGCTTATTGTTTGATTCACCAACTTTTTCTCTCAAGCCTCTTTTAGAGCTTGCTTCTGTTGCCAATATTCACGTGTTTTTGAGTGGCATCACAGCTCCAATCACCATCAGTTTGGGATGAGGATCGATACAGCTCTTGCCTCAAGCATATTTGCATTCATAACTTTGCACTGAGCACATCGCCGGATAGATGAACACTCCAGATAGCGTTAAGACAGCTCTAAGAGACTTCTACCCAAGATGCTACCTTTATGAAGCTATGAAAGAAATTAGAAGATATTGAAGATACCCCTTTCAAGCATGGAAGTCCCTGCTGTTTTTCCCCCAGAGCTGCATCTCCCTTTCCTCACTGAGCTGCTCCCTGAATCCCTGGGGAGAGAGCTCCAAGTCCCACTGCAGGGATGGGCATTTGGCCTCACTGAGAGCCACAACCCACAGAGCCAGTTCCCGTGAACGTCAAGACCCTTTCTAGTCACAGCATCAGAGACAAACACGGCTGCTGGGTCCATTCGGAAAGGAAGGTAAATACCACGAGCACCTGCACTAGGACTCCAGGATGGCTCATGCTGTAGGGCCGCTCCAGAACACTGGGCAGCCCTATTCCTGCCAGAGCCTTTCCAAGAGAAACAGCTCCTGCCTTGGTTCTTTGTACCACGGTCCTTGAATCAAAGGAATGAGATTTCCTTCTTCCACACTGTTCTTTTTTTGAATAATACAAGTATGGGTTTCATCTGCTGACACTTCTAAAGCATCAGGAAAAGCTTTGAAGCAGAGGTTGATGTCAGAAGTACAAGGATTAAAAAGGCATTTAAAGAACGCTCTAAGTTTTGGCAAAAACATTTTTGTTATTCATTATATTTTTCTTCAGAAAGTCAAAACTTCAGACCAGAAAGCAGCCACAAGTAGTTTTTTGGGGTTATTGTGTTTCTAGCCTTTTCACTTCATGAATAACCTGAGTATTCATCTGGACTAGATGCAGTACAGAGACTGCACAGGAACTCGTCCACAGGGAAGCTTCCATTGCTGATACATGAGAGGTGATCCACACCCATAAAGCAGAGTTATTTTCCTCCAGAGTTCATGTCAGAAAAGGCCATTAGTAGCGTACTGGTTTGAATACTTGCATAAAGGTGCACGAGGTCACTTTTTCTAAGTTAATCATAACAAGCTCTTTAACTACAAAGTGATTTTACTCTAATCAAACTGTGTGTGGCTTTTTTTTTTTTTAAAACATTACCTCCAATCTCTCAACAATGTTAATCATACAGGAATAACAGTTATACAGAGATTATTTGCAGTGAGTCTCACCACTGCTCTACACAGGAAAGAAAACAAAACAAAAAAGCACTTTCAACCCCTTCTTGGTCTTAAACAGACATCTAAGTATCTGGGACTTATCCCTCAACTCTTTAGTTTTTGTTGACATTTGTCTCCCAAACCACTGCTCAAGGAGCCATTCCCTGGTCAGCAGGACCAAGCACCTGCCCCTCAGCAAAGGAGGTTACAGTAAACACTGAAGTAAGAGAAAAAGAAAGAATAAAGAAACTATTACTTTGGTAAATGATGACAGGGCATGGGAAGGATTGGCATAAGAGACAAAAAAAAAAAAAAAAAAGTAGCATTCTTAGAACTTAAAGTCACGAGAAAAGCTATTTTCGCTCCCTTTTGGAAAAGGGACTTCTGAATTTAAAGAATACTGCAATAATCTAGTTATATGATTTAAGATGAAATAGAAGGGTAAAGTATATGTTGTCACTTTTTTCTTTAATGAAATGCTACACTTAAATGTCTTCATTTGAAAATAATCTGTATGTGGGTTTTTTAAAAATAGCATCAATTTGGCAGTTAGAAAAAAAAGAAGGTTCTCGATGTGCTTATGGCTGACTGAATCTGGAGGTGAATTAAGATCTTATTCCAGCTCGTAAGGCCAGTACTGCTGGTGACCGTAGCCTCCACAAGCATGCTGGTGCAATTCATGCGTTAGCCTTTTTGACATAAGAGGTTAATAAAAAGTTGCTGGCATAGAGAATGCTTTGTTAAAAGAAATTGAGAATGGTTATTCTTACTTCTTAAGAAAAGTACAGAATCACGCTTCCTTGTGCACAACGGAGTCTGGCAACTAGAGATGGGTTATTTCACCATTATTCCAGGTGACTTTTGGCTTTCAGACTTTCTCTGTGCTGCTTCTCAGCATCACACTGTCAGTGCCCCCTTCTGCCACCTTAATCTCCTCTCATCACGTTTTCCCAGTCTTCTTTTGCTGCTTGAATATTTTTACTGTGCCTGTACTTTGGACAATCATTGTCTAGGTTTGGTGAAGTCCATATTATTGTAGTTAACTGAATGCCCAAGAGAGCTCTTTGTCTCTTTACCTTAAATAAAGGATAACTTTGCAAGTTCTAATCCCAATGCCTTCTCTTGTAAGCTATTTCACAAATAACTGTGTTTGTGCCTTAGAGTGTTAGTCTGAGGCATTGCAGTGTTATCTCAAAAGAGCTGATCCCATAGGGAAAGGCTGAATTTCTGCAGGGGCAAAGTACAAACTGGCTGAACTAGTGGCAGCTTGATGTAGGCGGTGGTATCAAAGGGATGTTTTTAAGCCATATTAGTAGCCACTACAACTCATTGGTCCTATTGTTGACTTCAAGCTGCTCTTTTCCAGAAGCCCTGAGAAAATAGCAAGGGAATAAACACCCATTTAACATGAATAATGCGACTGATCTGTTGTTGTATAAAGCAAGCCAATGGTTTGGTAAGATTACACACATTCTCTGATATATATGAAGCAACTGACTAGCCATTTTTGGAAGCTTTAAGCCCTGCTCAAAGCAACTTACACGGAAGATCATCAGACCAAAGGAGAACTTTGCTTGAATAATCGATGGCGTTTCCCACCATCTTCCTTTACACCTGTTGAAGGAGTGGTTGGTTGAAACACTTTATAGGATAACTGGCACCTCCAAGCTGGTTGTTTGAACACAACAGAAATTCATATCAAAGAAAAGTTGCCATCAAATTGCAATGGGCGCATCTGAAGGCGCTGTACAAAGCACAGCAGAGATACCAAGGTCTGAGAAGCAGGTAATTTGCTCAGACAAGAAGTGCTGGTTATACAGAACGACTTCTGTTGGTTCTGAATAACCAGAGCTACATTGAGCTAGGCTAAGCTTCTGTTATCATTTGCCAGAGACTATTCATATAATGGAAATTTAAAGAATATGGCTGTAGAACAAGGCATACAGGACTTTTCTGAGCAGCAATATCTCAGAGACCAAGATCTGAAGTTGAGATAATTATTCTTAATTATTTTAATTTGAAATTCTTTTCTGTGTAGTGCTATTTTAAAGTCACCTGAGTATATTAAAAACAGTCAAAGACACATAGTCAGATGTAATTGCATCAAACTTTCCAAAAGATTTCCAGCTGTTCTCTGGAATTAATGCATAGCATAAGGATAGCTGACTGAAGTTTTGTACACAATAGCATTTTTATACATATTTGCATTTGAAACATTTCCAATATAAAATACAGGCATTTCAGATTTAACTTGCATGCTGTTAGGGATCATATACAGAAGTTCCAGTTATTTAATATTTGGACATTGAATTCTGAAACAGGTTATTGCTTTAATTCCAGATCAACATGTTTCATTGCTGAAAAACAAAATTACTGTTGTCTTACTGTTTTAAATTTTTCTTCTTTTGCTTACGGGCTCAAGTGGTTTTATAAAATACCTAATTCCTTTAAATATGTGAGAAGTGGTCACACTCATCCTTTGGTGAGTTCAGACTAAAAGATTACTTCATAGTAGAATGAGATGTTAGCCCTGGTTAGCCTTAAGTTTAGCTTTATTTTGGCAGTAATCCTGGATATTTTCCAGAATTGATATAGCTGGAACAGTGGGTGGCTGGAACAGCTCTTCCTCTTCTCCATTTGTACCACAATGCTAGCAAAAGCACAGTCACTGTGATTAGGATGTGAGATTAGATTGAGGATCCTCCACTCACCGAGATAAGTGCATAGCGTTGATAAAATAAATCTTGCAAAACTCTGATCTCCCTGATGCTGCCACTCAGGTGGTATACAATGTCTCCACAAGACGAAGGAAACAAAAAAAATCCCCGTAAGCTTCAGACTTTAGAAAACGTCTCCTACTTTTCCACAGGTTCTTGTGAAAGGATAAAGCTGCATTTGCTTTGCTTGTCTGTGCCAAAATAAGTGGCTTTGTTTTATTTTTGTTTTGAAGCCTTGGCTTCTTGTCTTTGTTGAATCCTGAATTCAAGCAGAATCTTTTCTGTAACAATGTTGACTTCACTATTTAGAGAAATAAAACAGTGGTACGGGAATTTCAGATACATCATAGCTGCTTCACAGGTTTTTGGATCAGGAAAAAAAAGAAAGTCCTCCTTTCCTCTTAAAGCAATTTTGCTGAATCTTAACCCACTCCAGGTAAGGGAAGTATGGAACATTGTAACAGATGGCCATATGACCTTACGTTTTACTCCTTGTGGAAGGCGACATGTTGCTCCTTCCCTGTTATCGTCTCCCTGGTCTAGTATCATCGTGAGAGCTGCTAAATTTGTTATCATTCCGGTCACCCAACACAACCTTCTATGCTCCCACACTCCTACCTCTGCCCTCAGACTAACGTGATTTAGATGCTACAGCACTGATAGCTTTAAGGAGCAGGGTTCACAAACTGCAGACAGGATTAGCTTCTCCCAGGCTTTTGTACCACACGGCAATCACTGCGGAGCACCAGCAGCGCCCCGAACCACATCACCCGAGCCACAAAGAGGGAGCGGGTGGAAGGAGCCAGCCACAAAGCGTCGCAGGTCCATTCCTGACAGAAACCTCGAGGCTGCAGTACTCACCACAGAGCAGCTCCACCTCCCGCGATGCTCTGAGTGGGAGCTGTTGCCTTTCCACACGCTACGGAGAATCTGGTGTTTTATATTTAGCCGAGGCTGTGAAGTCCCACTGTAACAATAACGCGTTTAACAGAAATGCCACAAACTGTGGATCAAACAAATGATAAGGTCAGATGGAGAACTCTAGCCCCCACATTACAATATTTTTCACCAAGTTCGTTGCTGTAGGCAGAGGCCTTTGTCAAAGTGCCTTTTATTTAGAAAGCTTTCAACAACAACAAAAAAAAGGATTAAAAAAAAATCCAAACCAGACTGCTAAAAATGGGGGGTTTGGTTTTTTTGCAACCATTTCCACAGGTGGCATCCCCCAGAGGTTTGTCCCAGAAGGTCCCCCAGAGCATGGGTATGATATAAAGGTGAGGGAAAAGCAGCAGCTCCCTGGGGGGTGCTCGGAGTTTTCAGTTTGTTCGGAATTGTTTTTTGTGTGTATGTGGGAAGGGACCTTCACCCTTTCTTCCCAAGTGAGCCCGTTCCACGGCAGCACCACATACGCTGTGTCAACACAGGCTGTCCCTGAGCCTCGCTCGGGGGAGGCGTCCGGGTCCCGTCCCACACCGTCACCTTTGAAGCGCGGCCCGTTTCGCACGCCGCGGAATTCACGGCCGTCCAGCGCAGCCAGAGGGGACGGAGGGAGGGAAGCGGCGGCGGCTCCGGCGGGAATCGCCT
>NW_010580884.1:31964-81623 GCF_000705375.1 Tinamus guttatus | reverse complement strand
TACCTGTTGAAGGCCACCAGGAGGTGGGAGGCCAGGGAGACGGTGAGGCCGAGGCCCAGGAGCCCCCCGCGCAGCAGCCGGTACTCGGCCGAGCGGAGGGAGGAGGAGTTGGGGGGCAGCAGCCCCAGCACGGCCTCCTGGGGCATCCAGAGGGCGCAGACACTGAGGTCAGCGGCGCAGCCGTTGACAATGAACGCGTTGCTGGTCGTCTGCAGCTTCTTGAAGGAGAAGACCAGATAGATGACCATTACATTGGACAGGGTCCCCGAGATGGCTAGCACCGCATAAAGCAGCGACAGGAGGATGCGGGTCCCAGGGGAGTCCTCCCAGATCAGCAGCAGCGGCGAGCTGGTGCTCCAGGAAGACGCGTTGGGCATCTCGCTGAGTGCGGCTCAGTTCTGACGTTTCCCTGTAAATCCCATCCTCAGCTGCCTCGAAAGATCCCGCTGCAGAAGTCCCCCGTGTGGGAATATCCTCCTGCAGAAGTCCCCCGCCAAACACCAGGGACAAGGTGCCACTGACAGACTCTAAGGCAGGCTGCAGTCAAACGAGCTGTTGGTTCCAAAAAAATGCAGCTAGCAGCAAAGATCCAGCAGTGTCCAGGGCAGGTAGCTGGTAGGAGATCCCATGGGTTGTAGCTCGTACAAGTGGGTCCCCAGGACACAGGGAGCTGCGAGCCGGCAGCGGCGGGACCGAGCAGTCTGTAGCTGTGGAAATGCCAAAAGCAGCAGCACCTTGCAATCAGCAGCAGAAACGGCAGCAACTGATACAAAGCTTTGCAGTTTCTCCTGTGCCACACTACGTACACTGTATATCATTCCAGGAAGATTCAGCCCTTCCACTCTTCATGAATTATTCAGCAGATTTTCAACTTGTTAAATCAAGAAGAAAAAAACCCAAAAGCCTGCCATGCTCTAGAAATACTGCAACTGCACAGTCTGACTCTTTCTCTCTTCATCTTACCAGTTTTCTTGTTTCTAACACATTTACACAGCAACTTCCATTTTCAGCAAGTTTTCAAACTAATACCAATTTCAGTCACTTCTGTCTCAAACACAGTCCATTTACTGTAGAAAGTCCTCTATTAGATATTCACTTAAGCTTTTTTTTTTAAATCTTATTTTAGTTATTATAAAGCATTCTATGCTTCTATAAACTTTAAAAATTACTTTTAGAACTGGTCTGTAATAACAATGCTTTCCAAATTAAATTGCTTTCAGACATGATATCCAGATCTTTGATTAAAACGGTATTTGAGGAGGCTGGTATTCCATCTATATATTTTATGTTTCTTCATATATTTATGAAGAAATGGAAATGGCAAATGAAATGAAGATTCTTAAGATATTCCTGTCTTAGAGCTATCACTGGTCTTCACTGTAGACACCTTACTGCTCTGGAGTCCTTACATGCATGAGCAGCACTGTGGACCTCTGAATAGGCTCTCACGTGCAGGAATCTGACTTAACTTTAGACTTGCCAGAAGCTCCACACACACAGTTACAAATAATTTCCCAAAAGTCTGTTGCTGTATACAGATGGTGGTTCGCAGGAATTGCATGGGAATGAGAAAAGGTGCCTAGAGCTTTTTTATGTGGTCGGTAAAATCAGTGAACATGTGTGAGCACATGTGTAAGCGTAGAGACTGATCTGCACATGCTAAAAAACAGGACAAACTCTGTTTAGACACTGTCTTTTGAGAAAAGCCGAATGCAAAGCCCATTCAAGCAAACTCCCGTTCAGTACCTTCCTTCCACAGGCAAGAGCCTGAGTTCCTTGTCACTTCAGAAACACATTTCATTTCCTTTTGATGCTCAAAAGGTTCTGCCGTCCCCACCCTGCAGCACAGCAACGAGCAGAGTTTAAAGTGACAAGTCTAAACAGCTCTGCTTCTCCTTTTGCCAATCTCATCTCAGCAAGGCTGTTTACATAAAGCAGTACTGAAATGGTGTAATTAATTAAGTGCACATACAGTAGGGCTCAGATGAGATAATCTGCAACAATAATTAAGCCTGCAAATTACTCAGATTAAAACCCATAACACACAAAGGATCAAAAAAGAGCCTCCTTCTGCTTCTCTTTCTCATTCTCTTTCTCTCCAATTTTCCAACTTGACTGTTCTGAGAGATGATTTCTCATAATGGCATTTTTTAAAAATCCCCCTTCCCATATTCCCAGCCTATGACTCACCCAGGTTTCAGCACAAATAAAACACTTGCTGAATGTGGGAATCCCCTCCTAGCAGTACCTGCTGCTCAGCCCAAACTCACTAGCAGCTTGTGCTCCCAGATCCACGCACAGCCAATAGGATTTACTGCTGGGTGGCTGCTTCCCAGCCATTCCAGGCAAAGAGAACAACTGCAAGCCTAGAGGAAGTTTAGATTACCAAGAAGTCAGGTCCTCTGTTAACTGTTAGCTCTGCCATCTTGATTCACTTAGCAGGCCAAACCATTTACATTTGAAAACATTTGAAGTGTGTAGAACCTGCACTTCCACAGCTCATGGGAGCCCTTTCCACAGGACGTGACATGCAAGGTCAGACATTAATACATGGAGCTGAGACAGGCTGCCACTGAGGCACAGAGACCAGGCAACATAACACAATCACAGTCAAAGACCTATATTCACTTAAAAAATTCATTGGCCATCTGCTATCAAACTACCTCTTCCCATGCATGCTCATAAAGAAATGAACTGGTACTAGCTTCTCTGGGTTTATCTAAACTGAGCAGGTATCACATGCTTTGCACAACTTAGATTGAGTTCGGAATATAGAGCTGAAGACTGTTGGAAAACTTTTCATCCAGTATCAAACAACTGTCCTTCTTCTGGAGCTTTCTACAGTACTCCATCCTGTTGATTTACTGTCCCATCTGGAAGAAGTGGGAAATCAATGGATGGATACGTTAATGGTATTTTAGACCTCTAGAGATACACGAGCAGTGAATTAGCAGAAAGCCCACCTGCACTACCACAGTCCCATGCAGTGCTCTCCAACAGCTAAAGCTCAGTAACATTAAAGCCTCAGTAACGATAACTGTGCCATTAGCAAAGGTGGCAACACTGAAGAGTGCACCGTGTTGCCTAGCAGCTAGAAGGCTTTGCCTCCTTAGATACATGTACAATGAAGATTTGAGGTTAATGAGTTGCAAAAAACATACATAACTCGATTTTAAAGAGGATTCTATAAAGACTAACCTCTTCTTCCAGCAACTCTATTTTCTGTTTAATAGCAGCTGTGGCACTATTTCACTATGGCAATTAAATAAGCTATATATGAAAATCCAAAGCTCTCTGAGCACAATATTAAATAAGTAGGCAGGAGACTATGCGGAGCTGCTAGAAACTGTAACCATTAGAAAACAATTCACCACAACCTAGTGCTAGAGCGCAAGATTTTCTGCTTTACCAGTATTAGGCAGTATTCAAATTAAACAAATTATCCAAATTAAAAGCCAAATTAAATAGTTAACAGAATGGGCAGCTCCTAAAACAAGTTTTGTTTTGCTTTTATTTATTAAGGTGCTATTTTTTTTTTCTGAATAAAATAATATTTTACCTGGAATATATACTTGCTGCACAAGGGCATGTATGGTAACTGAAATAAGGAGAGGTCTGTAGGAGGCCCTTTTCTCCTTACCGGATTCTGACAGGGGGAAGACGCGCTCAGGAGTTTTTCATTTCCCATTTGGCATTAGGTGGGGGCACAGCTCATTCAAACTGCTGCTTGTGTGTTTGTAGATTCTGCAAGTGAAACATCAGTGAAAAATCAAACATTTCAAAAAGGATACACCAGTTCATAAAATAAGTTCCCACTGGGCTGAATGAAAGGTTCTTCTATGTGCTTGAAGGAAGAGGGAAAAGATTAAAAAACAAAGAAAAAAAACAAAATAAGACGACAGTTATCTTCAAATGGAGAGGGGTTGGCAGTGGGTCCCCCAGATACTCTATAGGGCTGTATCCAAAGATGGACAAAGTGTTAGCTGTCCTTACTCTGGACAAGATTCAGCCCAAATATTCAGTAAAATACTTGCTCCTCTCAAAAGCATTCCCAAAAAAAAAAAAAAAAAAAAGGAACTCCAATTAGTTTTGCAGAGGTTAGGAGAGAAACTGCATGTGGATTACATGTGGGCTTCAAAAATAATCAAACTAATATAGAATTACCTGTGCATTGACGAAAGATTTATTTAGGTATAAGGCATTTTTAGATACAGTTAATCTTATGATGCTAACAAATTAAAACACCAATATGCTAAGAGATAATTACAGTTACAATCCAACTTCATCAAGGTAATTAAATTAACTTGTGTCATTGGATTATTTTGCTACAAAATAGCACATTGTATTTGACAGAAAGGCTCATATTAGCAATTGAAAGGACAATGAATCCAAATACAGATTCATTACAAACATGATTATCTCTGGTCTTTCCAATTAGATTGCTCATATGCTGCAGGTTAAGGATATACATAAGCAATTTACTTGACAAGGCCCTTAATTACTGTATTTCTTCCCTGTTACACTTCACAGGGTAGAGCTAATCAAGTGTCAACCTCCCGGGGCCTCTCATTGTGCAGTTGTCAGCAGAGACCGTTATTACAGGAACTAAAATCTTCCCTTTCTGCTGTATTGTAATTCAAAAATATTCTCTAAATTTGTAGCAATATCGGACTGAAAAGCTCCATAAACCACACTTTAAAGAGATGATGAAGAGTTTCGTAAAGTCATTAGCCGTAGAACTACAGGCCTGGAGACTTCTAGATTTATCTAGTCTTTCCTTTAACCTTTAGGAAACTTACTTAATCTCACGTGCCATACATTGCTCTCTCAAAACAACCACATTAGCTGACACTATCATATAAATCCATACAAGCAAGTGTAAAAGAAGAGGGAAACAGGGAACAAGATGGTTGCTTTTGACAGATTAGAGATAAAATTTTAAGCTTGTTTTCCTCTGTACTTACACACACAGACAGACACTAGAATTCAGGGTGCATCTGCAACTCTGTTGTGTTCCTAGTTTTGCCATTCCTCTAGAGTGACTATGCAACAGTTACATATACACACATCATCCACCTCATTATAAAATAAATATTGCAATCCAGACTTATCCAGGCAGGAACTGGGGAAAAATAATAATGCAACGCAGCAGATTCACTGAAAATAGAGCAGAGTGAAACCATGTTAGAAGCATCAGTGGCTAGTTTTTAAAAGTCAAAGGAACTCTTCATTTAAGGGATAAAAAGCTAAATGTAAGAAAGAAAGGCCAAGAAACAAGATAGGAATCTGGCTGATATATGCATTTTATTATCAATTAGCTGTATATATATGTTTATATATGCACATATCTACATTTCAAAATAAAACAGTATTTTTTATTAAGGAAAACTATTTATAACAAAATACATGACAAAATTCTTTGTAGGAGGTAGAATTACCTTACTATTAACCTAAAATTCATATACAGTATATTGTATATATATGCACACATATGCTACTTAGTGTGTGTATATATTACATATACACAGTTGTGATAAAGTACAGTATTGCATGTAAGTTTATTCCGTGATTTATATAGCTGCGCTCAGTATTATTTACTACCACTTTAAGTGTAACTTTGCAGGGCAGTTCTGACCTGAACTTTTCCCAAAGCTGAAATGCCATTTTCTTTAACATCAGTTACAGAACAAGTGCACATCATTCACATATTTAGGCATGAAGACAGACAATTGAATCAAATGTCATTTTCAGGTTTCTATAAAAATAGTGGCAAAACTTAAGGGTAATGATTCTCTTCTGTTTTTGAATTATAGTGACAAATCAAGTTTTTATGGTTGTTTAAATTCTTTTTGTTAACTGGAAGATTAGCATGTGGTCTCTAGTACTTCACTACAACACTTTCTTGCAGAATTCCATATCTAATCAAACCCAATTAAACTACATGTTGAAGAGCATCTTTACTACTGCCCAAGCTAATCTATGATACTGATTCCATCATGATAACATTCAAATTAAAGAATGAGTTTCTGAAGAGAAAATATTTAACACACTTCTACATTAACTTCTTGCTTGCTTTGCTAATGAAATTGAACACATCCTGCCAAATGGAGCTTAAATACCTGTAACCTAATGTACCTAAGTATGCAACTCTGCCAAATTCACTGTACATATACATTCTTACCAAGTTTAAATTTGGTCTTCTGCTGGTGCAGCAAATATTGCACAGCAAGATTTTACATTCTATACTGAAAAGTTAAAATATCAATTTATGACAAATTAGAAAACTTAATTGTATAAAAGAACGATCAGCTAATTGACTTTCTCTTTGCAATGAATCATGTATTTTCCCTTTATTTTCCTTACGAGACATCAGCAGCTGAAAGTGGAAAGAGGACTATGTATCAAGTGCTTTCAGTTCATCATACAGTAACTAATCTCCCACTAGTTCGACTTCCGTTAAGTTACCACAAGACCAACTAGTGAAAGAGTAATTACATTAGGCTTTAAGCAATAACGACAGGCCTACAAGACAAACATCTTCCTGTTCATAAAAAGAACTTTCAATATCTTATAGAAAAAGATCTAAAATGTCATTAAAATATGCATTTTGGTAGCAAAGAATTGAAGAACACTAAATTAAAATATATTCTAATTTTGTACATAATTATATATTGCTTATCAAAATAGTCTCTTAATACATACATATTTTAACACTGTACACAAGTTATAAATGTATTAAATTCATTAGAAATATTTTCAAGTTGACTCAGCATTAAAATTTTAAATTTGTATATAACACAAGCTAGTAATTTCCATAAATTCAACTTCAGTGCATCCGTAGTAGTCATTAACCAGAAATTTCTGGCTGTTAAGAAGTTTTGTCTTGGTGTTGAAGATTTTAATCCATCTTGGATCAAAGATGACTCAAGCAGCTTCTTTCCTTTAACTCTTCTCCTTCGGGATGGACTTAGGTTTTTAAGAGCTCAAGAGGTTTCACCGAAGCAGCAAGGCTTTAGTACTGAACATATTCAGACTGAAGGGACTGTGCAGGGGAGAAACAGAAACTGATTAAAACTCAGAGTGGTCATACTTGTGTAGAATATATATTTTGCAATAACACAAAAGGGACAGAGGAAGAGACAGAAGAAAAATAAATCAAGAGAGTTCAATAGAGGGGGGAGAAATTTGAAAATCTGTGTGCATATGTAGAATGCAATAAAATACAAGTAATTCAAAAACTGGATACAGTAAAGTCCATCAGCTTTTCTGTATCCTCACACACATCCAAATTAATTTCTAGAAATTCTTGATGGAAGTTTTACAAATCCTTTAAAACCCAGACAATGCCAAAGCCTTTGGGAAAAGGTATGATTGCAATTACTGTAACTGAAGTGCTTTCATTTCTCCTGAACAATAAGAACGAAAGCACTGATATAAAAATAGAGCATACAGCAACATGTTGATTCAGATAATCCACACAGGAAACGTGATATAGCTAATCACTGAGGAAGAAACGACAGCACAATTAGGCACATAAATAACTTCAGGTATAGGTGCTAAGAAAACAGAAATGGAAGTGAAACTGTGGATGATAATGGTTAACCTGGATTAGCAAAGAAAGTAAATGCAGTTAAGAGTTTTGCAGTTAAGGCATAATCTCTTCTACTGTCTTGATTTATTTCATAAGCTCAAAATCACCACTGAAGACTCTATCATGTAAGACTATTTCCCTCCTCTCTGCACTCCAGTTCCAAATTGTTAGCTTTGCTTAGAGCATTTGTCAAGCTGTTTATTAGAAGAGTGAGCCAGAAGGAATACCCCCTCATTAATGAATTAATGAGAGCTTGAAATTCCCTTGAGGCTTTCTCATTTTCAAAAGTGTATTTTAACAATGATGCCTGTTTACTAGTTAAAACAATCTTTGAAAGGGATCTTTGAAAACTCAATTCCAAGAGAAATTGATTAATAAACATCAAAAGAACGCAGGAAGTTTCATGATACACGCTCATGTGATTTGCAATGTAATATTACATTCCAAGCTGGGAGAGGTGAATGACAACCAGGAAGTACCATACACTTCTGGAGCCACCCCTCACATGGCAGGCAGCAGTAACCAGAGAGTCTGCACCGTAACTTAAGTATTGCTACTTAAGTATCCAGTATTCTGGAACTTAAACTGGAATTACTGAAATTATTAGAAACCCTTAGTCTTCTCACAGGATGAAATATACAAATATGGAAGAAAAATTAAGGGCAACGTATAAAAAGAACAAATATCCATGCAGCAGAGACTGCCTCAAAACACCAGATTGCTCATGTTGTTGATTTGTTACAGATGGGTAGATATTTTTAAGATAAACATATGTTTTACAATATATTCAGCCTAACCCTAATTCTTTTCCACATGGCAATAATTTCTTACGGTTTCAAAGCCTTTTCAAAATGCAGAAATGGGCCAAATTAAGTGTAAGAAGCATTAGCATTGTTTTTCCCCTGGAGTAAACAGTATCTATAATTTCCATTAAAGTACCATCACTAAAAAAAACAGGATGGCAGCTATAACAACTGAATTGTTGCAAAGGATAGAGACTAATTTTTAAATGTGAAAAATTAAAGATAGAGGTGGATTTTTCTGGCTTCTGCAATTAAACAATTTGTGCTCTTACACCTTTTCATGTTGTTCACAAAGACTGACAAATGTTTCAAAGCCTGTAACTTTGCCTGTTTTGTCTCAGAGTGTTTTTCTCCTTTTCATATTTACATACCTGGTTCCTGATTGTGGTGACTCAAACTACTGCTTGCTATTCTGAACATTTTGTTAGAAACAAACACCACAAGCCTCCTTCACAGTCACATGCAAGTACTCAACATAACTTAAATAAGGCAAAAGTTAAAAGAAAGAAAATTTACTGCCAAATTACCATAAAAAGAGAATAAAAGCATTTAAGGAAAATCTCTATTTCTAATCCTACAGCATTCCATGCAGTGTCAAACATTGCATTTTATACCAAACACTAGCCATCTAATCTAACAACTGAGTATTAGATCATTTTGCAACCATCAGTAATTGCCAACTGTTCCATCAAGTGCACACTGAAGTGACTGGAGAGATCAGTATGTTTTTCCCTTGTACTGTAGGAGGCACTGATAGACTCCTGGAAAGGAAAAGGAGCCGCAGGTTGTTTAGAGGCTTGAAGTGAATGCACTTGCATTAACTTCAGGACCAACTCAGCTGCAAGTTAACTCAAAAGGCAGAACCCTACAGGATTTATGCACTTTCTCAAATAGCAAAATTCTAGTGGTATGTCATGATTTTTAGATTCAAGCATTCATCTTTACTTGCAAGGAATTTAAAATTTTTGACTGTGCATCACTCTCAAAAATATATGCTGCAACAAGAATTTTGCAGCAGGCAAGAATGACTCAATACATGCCAGCAACTAAAATAAATCAGGATTATTAACAACTTCTAATATTTCTAGTATTTTAAACAAAACTTAACTACATATTCTGACAAGTGACAGGCAAAAAGGAGAAAGTCTATATTGAAATTCATTTGAAACTATTTCTGTATATATACACACATATATTACATACAGGCTATCCTTTGATTATGATTTATAGATCAGTAAGACTAGTTTGTCTTTTCTTTTTTTGGCAAAGGTAGTGTTGCATTCACTAATGTTAAGTCACTATTAAGTAAAACTATCCTAGAGGTATAAAGATTATGTACATGAATTTAAAGATACTGTTACACTTTTTTTTTTTAATTTTCCATCTTGCCAGTTTCCATGACAGCTGCAGAAGCATAAGGTGACTCATCTTAAAGCTATGTAGATGCAGACATTTCAGTAAAGATTTTTAAAGTGATGTTTAGCAATGTAATTATTTAATAGTGTAATATCTTTTATTTAGTAATGTAATGTAACTATTTAATGGTTAGTGATGTAACTATTGTGAAAGTAAAATAAAAAATTGTAGAAGTACCTTAAATGTGCCTATATTTGATCAGGTATTTCTGCAAACTATAGCTGACATTGTTTTAGTTGAAAATTTGAGAAACTGGATATTTTCAAAGATTTATTAGCTAGAATGACAAGCTGTTGTATAAAAAAAATTCAAGCTATCTGGCTCATCATTATAACAGCTGATGTTGATGATACAATAAATACAGATGAGAAAAGTAAAACCTTATACCAACGAAGAAAAAAATTAGGGAAAATATGCCTGACAAAACTGAAGAACAGGAAAACAATGGGCATGTTAAGATTTTTCAATACAGACCAAAAAACAAACAAAAAAACCACATGCAACACACCAAACAAAAACCACACAGCTCTCCACACCCTGCAATACTAAGTAATTATTCATCTTTCAAACTTGGGGCAGTGGAGGGGTAGGGATGAGGGGAAAATAGCTTCATCACAAAAATGAAGATGTTCCGATCCTCTCACTAATGAAATTAAAGTGTATTCATTAGAGATGAACAGTTACAGTCCTACTAGTCTTTAAAAGTACCTGCATCACTAATGTTAACTCCTGAAGAACTTCACAAGAGAGTACAAGACTGTTCTTTGATTACTGTTTTCTTTACATAGAGTATCTGTACAATTACAGGCGGTTAGTGCCACATCTAACTCCGAAAAATAAGATTCAGGTGCTCAAACAAGCAGGAAGATAGTTCCTATAATTCCAGAGCACCTTGACGAGGTGGGACGCAAGAGCAAACAGCCACAGGCACAGGTGGCAGAGCCCTCCCTGCGGGGCTCCTTCTCCGGCGCGCGCCCCTCGGCAGGGCCGGCACAAACACCCACTGCAGCAGGGTGAGCCTCGGCTGGCCACGCTGCGCCTGGCTCCGCACCAAGCCCTGAGCTGCAAGTCTTCATAAAGAGCCCTGCTTGTAACAGACTCATACCAGAACTACCAAGGCTTGTGCTACTCTGATTTTGTTCACAAGTTTAAGACCACTGCTAAAAATGGCCACAAACAAAATATCTGGATGACAGCGGTTGAAGTGATAAGAAAAAACAATCTTCCTTGGAAGGCATATAGAATCCAATAAAAAGAGAGTTTTAATATAGGCAAATGCAGAGTTCTACATATAAGAACAAAGAATGGTGGCTATTAAGCTAATATGAGAGATAGCATCATAGATAGCAAGAACTCTTGTTTTTCTCCACGAACTTACAGCACATTACACTTAAAAGGACAACTCAGGAGATAGCAGGATAAGCAGGAGAGCACTGAAAGATTGGTGTTAAGATTACTGCATCTGCTGCTTGAAAGAGCATGTTCAGAAACTGCAGAGGGCTGAAAAGCCATGGAAGTGATCTCTGAGCCAAAGAAAGTGTCAAACATGCAAAGAGCTCAATAAGCTTCAAAAGACATCGTTGCGATGAACATCATGAAGGTATTTCAAACTAGGAAAATATAATGTAATAAAGAATTATAGCAATGACATAATAGCAAGAGATATGGTCAGTTTAGATTTAAAAAACTATTTTAAGTGTGAATGTACTCAACCAGTGAAACAAACTCCCAAGAAAAGTGATCAGTCTTCAAAATAGGTTACCATCAAGAAGAATCTGCATTACCCACTAAATTATGTGCTCCCTGTCAGACAAAGGGCAGGCACAGATAAGATAATCAAATAATCTCTACTTTGTCATCACAAGTAGAAACTCTGCAACTGCACTCAATGCTAACAGCTCAGTGCGTTACCCAGACTGTGACAGAGGCACAAGAAATGATGAATTCTTAATGGCCCTTTTAAGGTTTGGATATATGAGGAAATGAGCCTATTGCTTCTCCAGCAGCTTACATTATGGCACTCTCAACCTTCCACTCACTGTGAACAGTGGCAGCTTGCTTTCCACAGCTGAGTCACATCAGTTACATGGGCACCTCTCCCCTTAGGGCTCTGCATACAGGTGCACATATTTATACAAAAACATTCAACCAACTAAAACAGGGAAGTGTGAGGAAAAACACCCCAATAATTACTACTCAAGGAACAACAGAAGAGAAAGTGTATGGACCTCACAGAGAATTATTGTTCAAATATACCAAATAAGAGACACATTGAAGGAGAAGCAGAATAGACACTATCACTTAATTGTTGAGCTCAATCATTTTCTCTCTTCATTTCAAAACCGTCTCTGGTTCTAATATACTCCATTAAAGCCTCTATCACTCCTTCCTCTGAGGACTAGATTTCTGTAAGCATGTTGGATGAAAAAATGGGAACACCTAATAAAAATGGCTTTTCAGAATCAGAAATCATGACTGAGATTCATGGCTGCGTCTATTCAAATATCCCCATCTTGCTGTGCGGCTTAATTTTTCTTTCTCCCCATCTCTACATCCAAAATTATTAAACCCAATTAGTGTTCTGAACTGATTTAAAATAGTATTGTACTACTGCTCTCAAACCAGATTTCTCATAACTAGGATGGTTTTACATCAAACTTTGGAAAAATCTGAATTATAAATAATCTCTCTCAAAAATTCTACATAACGAAGAAGTGTCAAATCAACAGCTAAGGCAAAATTTCATAAAAGTAAAAAGATGAGATAATATTCAAGACATTCACAACAAAAGTTACTGGTGATGATTTTAAACTCCCATTTAAACTAAATTTAAACGTAACTTAAAACACAATGCAAAGCACACTGATTTTAAAAACTGTGGAATCCTAACATTTATTTGCAGATACGTTGTGTTGAATAAGCTAAATGTATTTGCAAAGAAACACTCTGAAAACATTAAGGATTTTAAACTCCCATTTAAACTAAATATAAACTTAAAACACAATGCAAAACACACTGATTTTAAAACTGTGGAATCCTAACATTTATTTGCAGATACGTTGTGTTGAATAAGCTAAATGTATTTGCAAAGAAACACTCTGAAAACATTAAGGATTTTAAAGAGATATTGCAGGTCTAACAGCCTAGCACAGCAACTCAACTTTTCCAGGGAAAGTCTCCACCAAACCAATACAGAACATCTAAACAGCATCACATTCTTTTTATTCTAGATAGGTTCCAGTTGCCTACAGGAAAATGTAGTAGCTATAGTAGCACTGAAGTAAAAAAAAGAATAGTATTTCTGAAGTTAGCTTATATGATGGTTATTTTTTCAGCAACTACAAACAGAAGTTTAAAAAATATGAAGCATCAGTGCCACTAAACAGATTTACTAGTTTGATTAACTCCTGAGAAAACAGATAAAGAAAACTATGGCAATTTTTATAATTAACAGGATATCAAATCTTTAGATAGCCAGATATTTTAAATTGGTTTTAGAAGCTGACTTTTATATATGCTCCCTTTTCCCATCCTAAAAATCAACATGCCACAACTGAAATTATTTTGTAACTGAAGTCTCCCTAGTCTGTCCTCTGGATTTTGCACAGATCCACTTTCAAATGGCACTAAGCTATCCATGCAGCTTTTTCAATGCAGATTTTTAAACAGAGAGGCGAGCATAAAATAACCTCTAAGCAAAGTTGCAACAAAGTTAAAATGATAGCATCAGAAATACATTGCCTTAAAATACTTTTTATTCAGTATGAGAAAAGGTCTATATTTCAAGTCAAGAGGACTCAATTTTTAAGTGAACCTTGTCTTTCAGAATGTAACATCTTCCACTTAGTATGACAAATGCAAAAGTTAAAACTGTTACTGTATGAAGATTAAGCTACATAGTAAACATAAAAGTACTATGTTGTAAAATAAGAGTCTAAAGCAAAAGGTGGCAAAAAAAGAGAAAAGGAATTACAGTTGGTTTAACTTTAGGAATTATTTATTTGCACAAAACCTCCATGATCTAGAAGCTTGAAAGAGGCAGAAAAAAAAGCTGCTGAAATGATAGTTACTTAAAGTAACAGATAAAGGTGCTGTTAGGTCAGAAAGAGGTCAGGAAGTTGTGGTGGGTTACAAGTTTTGGGTGACAGCTTTTCTTGCAGAAGCAAGGAATGTAAGTACTGGTCAGATGCCTGAAAGGGCTTTTGTGTCTGTGAACTTACAGGAATTGATCGACTCAGGTATCGTGCTGGAGGAGTTGCAAGCCCCACAAAGGAGGGTTGATAGCTGCTGTACTCATCTGCCACGGTGCTGTGAGGACTGGCTTGGCTGCCCGGGTTGTTGCCACTACTGCTGCTTCTGTTGTACAAGTTGTTGTTCAGTTCACGGTTATTTCTGAGAGGCAGCTGCAAGCTGCCATTCAAGTGGCTGGAGATTTGGCTTACAGAAAAACCTGTCCTAGAGGACGATGATGTCATTTTGCTCTCATCATCATCTGAAGCAGCACACAGGTTCCCTAGAGAACTGGCTAGTCTGGAGTTTATGGAAACGCTGAATGGAAAACACATGTGGGGAAAGAGATACACACAACGTATGTATAGATACATGAAAATTTAACAGACAATTCAGAAGACATTAGGGGGAATCACATGGACCATTCTGAAATACCTAATGTTTGCACACACCTTCACCTTTCCCTCTCTCAAATAACAAAAACCAGAATTCTGTGTCAGGAGTTCCCAAACTTGGCATATTCAAGTACTATCACTGCCAGCTTCTACCTGTGTCCAACCCTGCACACGTGACAGACATGGTATTAAAGGTACAGGCAGCACGTGACCCACACCTGAGATTTGTGAACATGTCCTGTGCCACGTGCTCTAGGTGACCCTGCGTGTGCAGGGGGGTTGGACTAGATGACCTCTAGAGGTCCCTTCCAACCTTAAGCATTCTATGAGACATTATCTATGAGACATTTGGGAACTTCTGTTGCTTAAAAGCCATAACATAAGATTAGACTTCAGGTAATGAAGAATAAAATAGAATGTCTAAATAATTATTTTCTCCAAGTAAATGTTTGTATCCAAAAGTTATTAAAAATCAGTTTTACTGAGCATCCACAATTAGTTGGTACAGTAGTGAAAGTAGAATTAAATACCAATATGTCTAAGGTTCATAGAAATCATTAGTTACAACTCAGTATTCTTTTGGGATTAATAGCATATAGAAATTTTGTAAGTATTCTTACAAGTCTATAAACTCCAATGAGTTAAAAAACACAAACAAAAAACATCAACAAGATAATACTATTTCTAAATTGAAATAATCTCCTGCAAGTTTTATACCAGTAGCTTTTTGATCTGCAAAAGCTAACCTTTAACTGTTAGAATAGCAAATCATTCTGTAAGCAAATATAAGCTGCCCTACAACTAGGAGCAGCAACCACTCCATAGATCTGAAACATACTGAAAAACATTATACTATATGGTAAGTATTTGTACCCCAATGGAAAAATGAAAACAAAAACCTTTTAAGATTCGAGCCTGAGGGTGTGGATGTTCTGTGAATTCTTTTTGCAGAAGGTGAAATAGCTGCCATCACTCTGGAGGCCTTCAGAGGAGACATCGATCCTTCTGTACTACCTGAAGTATTCAGTCTAAAAAGATTTTTTTTTTTTAAAAAAAGCAGACTTTTAATGAGAAGCAAGATTATTATAATTGAAATATACACCTAAAACATATAGTCTATGAATCTTAACATTCAGAAGGGGAAATCTTATGTCCCAAGTGAACTTTTTTTTTATTATCCTCTTCCCATTTTTTCTTCTTGCTATATTGTATTACACAATTATGGGCTACTTCCCAACTTCATTGGGTAATTTTTTATGTTCATTTGCATTTTCTTTTTTTAAAATTTAATATGAAAAAGAATGGTTCTTGTGCTTATTATGCATGTATGAGTAAAATTCTTTAACTTTCACGAAATGAAAAACATTCCCCTTTTCAAATGACAGCACTAAAATTTTTTCAAGTTGCATAAAACACCTCTAACAGGTGACTCAATGACTAAATTCTTCATATTTTCTTGGAGATTTAAGTATGGAACACTGGAATACTCCACAAAATAGACATTCATAGGTGTTTAAGCTAAGAAACTAGTGTAGAAATAATACCTTATCAATAATAAACTAATAGCTTAGCAGTAATGTGAAATTCTCTCAATCCTTAGAGTGGAATGTTATTATCAGCTCTTAGGGATGAAAGACCTTGGCTATGAGACTAACTACAAGCACAGAAGGAATGATACTGGGCAGAGATAGATGAAATTCTGTCCTCAAACAGGGTAAACAGAAGTCTTCCAAATCAGACTTCTGTATAATCCATCTAAAAAATACATGTTGCAATAAAACTAATTGTAACGTGCTTTCATATTAAAATATTTATATTCATAAAATGCTCTTTCATACTTTATTTTAAATTCAGTGATAAAGAGTGCATTAGTTACAGAAAATAGACACTATTCATACAGCTCTTATGTCACACTTTCTACACTAAATCAAAATTGTTTCCTGCCACTTTTAAGAAGCATTCTGAAGCTGCTAATCAGTCCATCTGAATGGATACAACACCAGTGCTGAAAGTTTACAACTAGAATGGTATGCATTGAAAATAATTATTAAATATACTGGATGATTTATTTCAAGTTAATACCTGAAAGGCTGCGATATTGACCTGGTGTGCAGTTTCATTTCTTCCAGCCTAAAAAAAACATAAATTTAGTTGAGTACATGATAACTTTTTTCAAAGTATATATGTGTACATCTCATCAGGTTTAAAATTAGGAAATTCAAGAGAAAAATTTAAAAATCATCAACAATCTTTTTCAAATTAAGTAAAGGTACTTCAGGTTTATTTTTGGACTTTCCATTTTTAACGTTCTTGAAAGATTCAAGATTTATATAAAAATATAGAAAAATATTTTCAAAAACATAAGCAAGGTCCCTGAAGAATATTTTGTTAGGACATAAGTTATAAAATGCTAGACAAAGACAGCTCTGAAGAGTGAGATTTTTCTGCTTTTACTGGTAAATAACTCATTATCCTACGGAGGAAGATGGGAAATAAATTAATAAATGTGCAACATATAA
Source organism: Tinamus guttatus (assembly GCF_000705375.1). The sequence goes on along the minus strand of NW_010580884.1, from coordinate 64,669 downwards.
ATTTCTACCACTACTAAGAACGTACAACGTCCTTAGAACAAGACCATACACTAGTTAAAGACTAGATAGGACAGACTGAATTTAGAACTGCAAATTACCTGAGAGCTCCAGTTGTAGCAGAACGTGGCTGTCTCCGACTTTTTAAGGCACGAAGTTTATCTCCCTGTGTCATGCCATTCTTAGCTTCCATATCTGCTTGGTCTACAGAATCATTCTGGAAAGTGCCAAATATGCAATATGCAAATAAGAAAAATTTGCAAATATGCAAATTGCTTGGTCTACAGAATCATTCTGGAAAATGCCAAATATGCAAAGAAAAATACAGAATACATAAGCGCACATCACAGTTTCAAAACAGTATCTGTGAGTGCAAAGATTAATACTTAAAAGTTAATCAATCTTTTACACTTGTTTGGGTAGCATCCTGCCTTTGCTTAGCTCCAGTGAAGTTAATGTCAGCTTGTACTCACAGATGCCTTTTGCAGAATCCATTCTCCAATATATACAAATATATATACATATATTTTTCTTAATTATGTTTTTATGAAACTTCAACTCTGTATTACATCACTATTTTTAAGATTGTTAATAACGAAGGTAAGAGTAGCATGCGATTTTGTCATATGCATAAAGAAAAAAAATTAGTTAAGTCTACATTCTGCAACAGGAGCTAAAACAATACTTTCCTAAACTACTAACTGGGGGGGGAGGGGGAACTGATTTTCTTTTTCCTCCGCTCTCCCATAAGTACTTGAAAACCCTGAAGAAATTATTGGAAATATTGCAACCCTGCTGAATTTTGTGAAACTTTTTTTTTGAGATTTGTTCTAATTAAGACCGATTCTTCAAAAAGAAAAATGGAACAGTTTAGCTGTGAAAAAGCAGTCCAATACAAATATAATTCTAACAAGAAAAATCTAAAAGTGATCCATAGGTTTTTTTTTTTTTTAATATACATATACAGACACTCACATACATAAAAAATCATGTCTGCACATCTCTGCTTGGGTGAAATTTTTCCTTTGAGAACTTACCTCCCCATATTGATCCAACTCCTGTACTTTATTAAAGCTGCCACTGATTGAAATGTCATCCAAACCACAGAGAACTCTGTTCATGTTTCCATCATCAACTACACGTTGTTTCTGTTTTGATCGGATGAGGTCTCCCTGCAGCCATAACGTTGCTTGCTTCCTGTCAGAGAGGAAAACTAAGTTATATCAGTACATTTGTACACAGATAAAAACAATAGGAATACACCACCCTTTTAGATTGCCAACATTTGAACTATTTGTATCTCTTCTTCAGTGGAGAAGTAAAATCTGCAGGAATATCACAAAAAAGTATCATTTTGAATGGTAAAAGGATCACCAACCTTAAAATAAATATTAAAAATGCACACAAAACAATAACACACATTAAATGAGTAGAATAAATGCTGTGGTGCTGTGCAGTACATTACTGGCAGCATGAGTTTTGTATACAGAGACACTGGGCAGAGAAGTTGCAGCTGACCTGCACAGTGGAGCTGGTCATAGTCAGGTGAAGCGCAACAGGAGTAAAACATCAGCTTTCAGGAAACAGATTATATCCCTCAGACAGATGGTAAAAATGGCCATCATTTAATTGCTACAATTGCTATCCTATAAATAGCTTAAGGTGAAGATAGATGTAAAGAAACAGTTGATTTTTAGCAACAAACAGGGTATACATACTCTTCCAAGAAATGTTGCTGTGGACCTATAATAGAGCCTGGTCGGCATATTCTTATCCAAGCAATGGCTTCAGCGTGTGTGAACCTGTAGTGCTTCATTATGTAGCAGGCAATCAGCGTTCCCGTTCTCCCTAGGCCAGCTACAGACACACATATTCGGACACAAAATTCATGCACGTTACATGTTATTTTCATGTTACATAACCACACACAAAATCATGAGTTCATAATTATCAAATTCGGTTTCATTATGGCTTATGAGAAGGCATCAGAAGTTAGTGGAGTTTAAGAAAACACACAAGAGTGATCACCTTTATGTAATTCTACTTAAAAAAACGTAAGCTTCACATTAAAGCTGTGGAAATACTGGATAAGAGTTTCATATTTGCAAACGTAGTAACAAAGCAAATCAAAGAACCCATGTACAACGGCCAACATCGATAATTTCCAATGCAAAACTCAAATATGAGGAAATACATGTGCATGTTTTACTGTCTTACTGCTTCCCTTTTTTGTATCAGATTTGGTGTAAATGAGAGAACTTGTGTGACTATTCAGTGTTTTCTATATAAACAGCAATAAATATTAACCAGCATATAAAATTATGTCAGCAGCAGTACTCTCAGAGATCTGGTTTGGATTTTTTTCGGTTCTTTTTTTCATTTTTTTTTCATTTTTTGTTTTTCTTTTTAATACAAAAATGAATGCAGCTTGCAGATAGATTACTAAAAAGCTGTGCTATGCTAAGTACATATCCAGGTATGAAAATTACAGGCAACGTCTACCACTTGCATATATTTATAAGACATCTGTTCTTCCCTGCAAGTTCCCGCTAATGTACAAATCTTCTATAGCAGCCGTTTGCATTAAACCTCGGAAACTTTTGTATTTGCTCTTTGGAAAATTGATTTACAGTGCAGAAGTTGTACTCTTGTTACAAAAGTATTTTAGGCACAAGACTATTGTGGCAAATCTGTAATTTAAGTTACGATTACGTCAAATAGCAAACAGCCATCTCAATATCAAAAGTTTGGGATTCTAGCTGCACTAAAATCTTGTTAGTAAATTGTCTTACTTAGATTTGATAGATTTACATTAGAACATCATTCTTCTTCAGAGAAGAAATGGTGAATGAATAGCACTACTCCTGTTTCAGATCAGCAAACTATTTGTCTCTACAATGCCCTTACACAATTCTATTACAGTAAGCTGAACTCTTCAGAGCTTTTTTGTTATCCATCGTTGGCTAAGAATGTTTGCATATTTTCTGAAACAGGCAAGTTTAAAACATTGGCATCACACTACACATTAGCTTGAAATGTGGTAATCATGAACAGGAAAATGTAAAAGCATGAAGAAAATCTTATAGTCTTCAGCATTTCCTAGCCGATTATTAAAATGTTAGCTGTGAAACCATAATGCAAGAGAAATTTCTATCAACTAAAACCCACACCATTACATGGAATTAAGAAAAAGAAACAGCGAACAACAGATCGTCACATGCGATCTCTTTGAGGAGAAGGGCATAGGGCTAAAAAATTCAATATGTTTGTTAAAATATCAAGTATTTGTTATACATTTAGTCATATATTGTAAAGCAATATTACTTTTAAAACCACGATGCTTTTTCAATTTTTTCCCCCCCCCCGAAATAACTTCAACCTGAGAAAGTCAGTGAACATACCTTTACAATGCACAGCAATAGCACCCTCAGCATTCTCACAGATATTCAAGAACCTCTGCACTATACTGTCACTGGGTGTGCTTCCATCTATGAAGAACAGGTCAAAATGCTCAAAACCTCCATCAATAAAGCGTTTTGCTTCATAGATTTTTTTGTTTAGCCTTATGATTGACGTGACATTATGTTTCTTGAAATAAGGAAAGTAGGCTTCAGGTGCATGAAGAGGATAGCCTATAAAAAAAATAAAGTAAAACTTCTTAATACAAATATAACATTTCATGTAATTACCAAAATCCCTCCCCAAACATTTTAAAGACTCTTAAAGCATTCTAATACTACAAATGCTTTACTATCTTATTCAAAACAATACACAGATATTTAAAACAAAACATATAAATTGTCTACAAAATGCTGTCATAAAGACCAGCATAAAAATAAACAAATAAAGCACAATACATTTGAAGCACTATACTGTAACCTGCTTCGTTCACTGCATGCAGCTTTGTTACAAGACTCTTACATCTTCAGGATGTTCAGGAACATCTTCAGCTCTGCATATTTGTCACATCAGTGGTCTGGACCTATGTTTCTCAGGCACTTTGTCCCTGATAGGATGTCAAGGACTGTTCGGGGAAAACTCTGGGATTAAGCTCTATGATTCTATATAAAATAGTCACTGCACAATCATTTTTGAAGAACAAACTTTCCCTAGGTTATTGCCTTCTTTTGCTTATTTGCTATAAATATTTAACATATTGAAAACAAGACTGAAGAATAATATTAAGATGCATACTAGCACACCGCAACGTACCATTTTCAATTTTGCTTTTTGGGTGTGGTCCACTAAATGCTAAAAATTTTGCTGGAACAATCCAGTTGAAGTCACCATTTTCTACTCGCTAGGAAAGATTCAGGAGAGAGAAAGAGAAAAGAAAAATATTTTAATATCCTAAAAATTGAAGTTATTAACTTTAAAAAAGTATTAAGCACCTTAAAAAAAAGCATTTTAGATGTAATACATATGGAAGAAGCTAACTCACCATAAGTTATTTCCCAAAAAACTCCGGCAACCCTCCCCACTCCAAGTCCTCATCTTTGCTAAGATTTTCAAAAGCAAAAAGATATTTCTCCCTTAGAGCATTCAGAATTAAGGCACCTACTCATAACAGCACTGGCAAACACCAGTGTTCCTACGTGCTTTAGCAAAGAGCCTGGAAAAATCTACTGGCTTACAAAAAGAAAACCTTGTCAATAAAAAAATTGAGACTGACTAGCCTTCAAAACAATTATAATTTCTGTGTAGAAGCAAGTTTGCAGCTTGGCTTAGTAATCACAAAAACATACATATAAATCAAATTAAAAGACAGGAAGTTTTTTATTGTTTGTTTTCACATGAAGCGTGTTCATTCCTTGTTTGGCAACGTACTCTCAACGTGACATTTAAGGACATGGCACTTGGCTCTCCTGCATTAGCAAGCTTGGTGTTTTTAGTTCTCAGCAGGAGCACCCTAATGAGCAAAGGGTTCTGATAATGGACATCACTGTAGTCAGTTCATCAGCTTTTTGCCAACTATCCCCATTAGGCTTGTTCCCAACATCCTCAGACAGCACTTGCGTAAGGAGCAGTGACCCGACTTATGCTGCCAAGGCAGAAAAAGGAAAAGAAAAAACAAACCCAAATTCCCCAAGCTTGTACTGGCGACTGCAAGCTCAATATATTAGCACCTCCCCTCCCATTCTACTGAAAGTCCTGTTCAGTAAGTTAAAAAGTACTTTTTTATTACCAGTTGTATAACTTGTTTATATTTACACAAGTTATTGTGATAATTTAATTTTTATCCTATCTGAACAATATACATTCAGTCTTGTGTATAAGTAACATAACTTAAAAAATACAGACAGACACACTGAGAAAATATTTTGCATCTAATCCAGCAAAAGGAGAATTAGCTGCCTCAGCTGAACTATAAATATGAAACTGGAGTTTTCTTTAGCTTGCTCCCTTAACTCTTACACAGCTCTTTGCTAACTATAAATTGAAAAGCCTAATACAGGAAACCCTGGGACATTTACAGCTTTAGTACTATAGCAGAGGACATAACTAAACATACAAAACTAATCAGTATGTGTCTGGAAGGCAGAGAACAGACTTCTCAGTCTAACCACCATGGACCATCAGCATATCTAGAAACCTATCTCAAATAATTAAATAGGACTTTCATTAGAGTGGGAGGGGAGGTGCTAATATATTGAGTTATGTTCAAGTGCATCTATTGCAATCAATAATTACAGTATAAATTTCTGTGCTGTAAATTATGTTTTTCCCATTTCTCTCATGGTCTTCCCCTCTTTCTTCAGCATTTATAAAGCATGTCCCATAGCTGTGTGTACTTAAGTGATACAAGTGTGAAATGGGTGGTTCAGTGTGTAAAAAACAGAACTGTCTACTAAAACTGTCTGCTATCTAGACATTTAGAACAAGTATTCCTAAAACTTGCTTGGTTGATACATTCAACTTAAAGTGACAAATTTAGAAACTGACATTTCCAGGCTAATGAAATAAATTTGTTTTAATCATTTCCAAGCTTTCTGAAAATACCAAAAGAGAAGGGAGTGGGGGAAGAATAATGGTTACAATTAAAAAAAATAATCTTTCAAAAGACAATATTTACTACATATTCAAATAATACATATCTACTCTGTGTATCCTTCTTGCTTACCAGTGCAATTACAAGAATTTCTAGGAGTACCAAAAAAATTTCAAGACAACTATAAAGTTATTTCTGCATCTATAAACCTTTTCCTTCCTTTGAGGTGGAGAAATGGTGGGGAAAGACCATGCAGCTCTTCCAGACCAGAGATGCAAACACCTACCGAGCCAGGGACTTTCTCTGGCCACAGCCCACATCCCAGCGCAGCACAGGGCTGGTTTAAAGATTCTCTGCAGCAACAGAGCTTGAAGCAATCACCTGCTGCTAGAATAGAGGCAGGACAACTTAAAGGGTTTAGGTCTGCACAAGTTACAGAACATGGCCCTAGATACACACAGAGCTTTTGCTCTTAAATTTTGACAAGGCTGGCAGAACAACAGACAACTGCTGTCAGCTTTTGGGGACTCCATCAGCAAGACATTTTGGATGTATTTTCACTACTATAATCTCCAAATAATGCTACTAAAAGAGCTCAAACTGCTGAGTCTATGTGGCTACCATCAAAAAAGTTGTTTTATATTTGAGACTAACAGCACCTTCAGAAGCAGCTATGCAAGCCTTGAAGCAGCTATGCTATTCTGTAGATCAGCTAAGAGATTTTGAGTCATGACACTGAGGTTTTTTGAGTCATCATAAATCAGAAAGGCTAGAAGGAAGAGAGCTTGATTTCATTACAGTGTGAAGGCACTTAAGCAGCCAGAATTTAGATACTCATCTTTCATGTACACATCTTGAGATGTTAGTATTTAAACTATTAGGAATATGTAACCAAGAAAAAAGTGCTGTTGTGTGCATACATTATATATGAACACTAGTTTTTACTTGAATTACAATGTTTTTCCAGTATGTTTTAGGTTGTGGGATACTGGATATTCCAACTCATTTTAGGTAAACCAAAACATTTAGTTCAATACTAGATGTACAAACCTCATAGTGTTCATACTCATCCACATCAAATGTCTTAAAGTCAAAAAATCCATGCTGCAAGGCCTAAAAGGTAACAAGGCATCAGTTTATCTTTAGGTATGACATATAATCCCATTTTATAATACTGATCTTGAGAATCAAAACTAAATAACTACAGGTACAAACATTAAGACAACATTAAATTTTACACAGAGACATACACAGACAACAAAAGACGACAACGGCAATAAAGCATCTCAGTTTCCTTATTACTCCTCCATAAAGATGTTATGATGGGGCATAAGATTGCAGCCTATTACTTAAGTCATAAAATTCACTCTCCCCTCAATGTGCTTTCTACAAGGCATATTATAAAAGTTAAAAGCAATTCCCTTTTTGCTGTATACTCAATCTTCTTTGCTTTAAAATGCTGAATACACTTTAATGCAGTTGGCCATACAACAGAGAATTAGTTTCTTATACTGAAATATGATATTCAGATTTTATCATCATAATATTCAGGCAAAATGACATAAGATTACAGTACTACATATAGCCAATATCTTGTAGTTTCTCATTAATACTTTCTAACACAACCTGTCAATAGAATGAAACTAACATGATTTAAGAGATTAACAAAGAACTGAAAGAAAATTATGTATCGTACTTGATTACTGTACTATTAAATATAACAACCTTAAACTAAATATTTGCACATAATACCCTATTAAAAACTAAATTGTGTAAGTTATGAACTGCACAGGTTTCTTCTATAGACAAGGTCAAGTAAATTCCTGCAGCATATATTTACATCAATCTGCCACATTCTGAGAAGGACGGATATTGCACAACATTGTGGGATTGGGTGTGCTAAAAACAGACCACACACCTATCATTTCATATAACATTAAAAATTGCCACTTTTTGCTACTCAAAGAGCAAAGAGTTTCCCTTTTTTAAGCAATTTTGTAAAAATTAGTGTATCAAACACCTAAAAATATGAGGCCAAGTAGGGGCCAGAGCTACATGAAAACAGTGCTCAGGTTAAATCACAATAACCTCAGGTGAGATAGACAAAGGTATTAACCTATGTTACTCCCCACCATCAATGTTTAAAAACTCTTTATTAGCAGGTCTGCTGCGTTATCTCGCCCTGCTGCCCTACGAGTCCCACCCCAGCAGGACACGTGCGTCAAAAACTCTTTATTAGCAGGTCTGCTGCCCTACGAGCCCCACCCCAGCAGGACACGTGCGTGTGCACGTTATAATGTGGCAGGTGAACTTTGGAAATCAGCAGGAGATCCATGCCAGCTAGGTAAAATGCCACTTCCTCCACTGTCACTACTCAAAACAGAGGTCTCAGTAACTTAGACCTCAGGGCAGCTAGTTATTAGCTATATACTAGTTATTCACATACATCCTGCTTAGAATGCAGATTTCGGTATGTATTTTATTTTGCTTCATTATTTTAATAGCTAACTTAAACCTGTTTGGCTCAGCAAAAGTGTCATTACCTTATTTATTCCCTGTAAACAGTCCAAGATCGTGAGATTGTATGTGCAGTTCCCAAATGAAGCATCCCTATTTGATACAAATAAAACATACAAAGCATTATTTTTAGTAAGTCAGAGAAAGAAAGCACACAGTATATTATTAAAGTTATTCAATTCCATTAGAGTCCTATGAATTAAGTTTCAAAGAAGACATCTCTTTACACTCACCTAAGATAAATCCCTAACCTAGAGAGGTTGCAACTCAGTGCAAATGCCTTAGATACTGCACATGGATTTAAGCACTTGCTGCTACCCCAGCTGACAGCACAGCTCTGTACCAAGCTATCCTGTCCTCAAACAGGGAGCTCTGCAGCCTCAGCTGCACAGAAGTCATGATAAAGCAAAACTTCCTCAGCTGCTACGTTTTAATCAAGTTAAACCAATTTCCTGAATGTTTTAAATGATCTACTTGAGTAAAATACTCCTCAAATATTTTTCTTTAGAGAGAATTTAGCCAGTAACTGTTCCAATTCTTTGTTAAACACAAGGCAGAAAAGCTCCAGAATATCTAGAAGACAACCTTCTCCAGGATGAAGGTAAGTGACCAAGCTAAGTGGCCTAAAGAAATCTCTGCTTTTCCATCATGCTGCATGTCATGATGTCAAAAGTCACGTCAAGCCATTAAGAAGCTTTATTAAATATTTATAAAACACTGATCTTATTTTCTGAATCCTAATATTCATGCATTTGGTGGAAAAACAGAAAGAATTAGGAAGTAATGCAGAAGACCTGGCTCTACTTCATTGTTCTGTATATCAATCTTTCTTCCTACCAATTTTATCTTACTTTTCTAGAGCATGGATAAAAAACAAACAAAGAACACCCACCCACATACAGCTGTCAGAACTAGAACTAATCTTCACAAAAACCTGCTAGAAATACAGCTATACAGCTGCTCGAATACCAAAGGAACTTGAGGAGTCAATTAGCAGAAGAACATTAGCATGAATTTCCTTGCTCCTAAAGACAGCTATTTTAGCATTTTGGAGCAATAACTAATAAACAATAATCAGCAAGATTAGTTTTTAGCTTTGATAACATGTGATAAATTCCAACTGAACCACTTTTTACAATGATAAAACCAAATATACTGAATAGTGTTTAATGAGGAAGGGTCCTGTAAGGAAAAAATATTTTTACTGACCTCAGAGAAACAGTATTTTGGGTATAACTGAGATTAAATCGAGACATTGTTCCTGTATAAGCTTATGTTTAGCTGTCCACAGTCAGCATTTCATTGTATAAAATTTATGTGTGTGCTTAGGCTTGAGAGAGGAGTCGATTTTTATCTTACTGCAACTATTCATGCATGCACGAGGACCTAGGGGTTGGTTTTAGTGACAGATAGCTATTCGGATCCTCCTTTTTGTTTAACTCCGGAGTCAATGCTACAGGCTGAGAAAAGAGAGGTTGCCTCAGTTCATACTGATATATTAGAGCCCATACAGACATCTCCTGCAGAGCTTTACCGCGTGGCTGCTCTGACTTGTTACCAACCACACACTTCATTTCAGTAGCCTTTTAGCCCTGTACTAGCCAAATGCTTTACCCTCTTGGTTTTTAAACTGTTTTTTTACCAGCTGTTATTGAATAATATTTTGAAACTAAATATAAAGTGAGAAAAATGTGGGTATTTCTGTGCACTGCAGATGGAGAATGAATCTGAATTGGTATTACAGAGCTGCAAATCCCACATCAGATTTCTGTTATAGCTGACCTGAATACTGCACAAGGCTTTCAATACAACACATTCAATAATAAGATCATTTGCTTCCCCAGCTTTTGCAAGTAAGACACCCCATCCCAAAACAAACTAAAATCTAACTCTGAAGTTACTGTCACATTTAGAGATTGAACACTACAATGCTAAAATATCTTTAATATAAAAATCAATACAAAGTTGTTTGAGGCAAAAATCTAAAACTTAGTTTTATAATAGGAAAGAAGTATTTATCAATGTTTGAATTAGAATTAGCATTTATTATGTGGAATTAAGAAGACACAATACAAAGTCTTCAAGAGACTATATGATGTCACTGCAGAGATGCAGAATCAGCCATAAGAAAGATGGAAGTGGTCCAAAGACAGGAATAATCCCTTATGTTCCTGGTTTGTCTCATATCTTCCATTATGAAAAATAAAACAAAAGATTCCCACCCCCCATCTTTTACATATCTGGGTAAGGCATGTATTCCAATTTTCATCCGCTCCTGAGCAGTATTTACTGAAGCAGTCTTTAAATGAAAGGCAGCTGAAGATCTAAGCCGATTAAAGCCTTTTGAGGTCACTGAGCTAGATAAAGCCAGATCTGCTTCCTAGTGATCACTTCATGCAAACATACCTCAGTGTCCCATAATGAATCCAACCATCCTACCCCATCTACCTATTAAAAGCTATTTTTCTCCTAAGGAAAGATACTTCAGACATCCAACTAATCAATTTCTAAATCCAGCTGCAACCTTTGATCATTACACACTGATAAACTTATATTTATGTTTCCAGTGTAACTTATATTACTCCACACTACATTACAATTTAAACAGATGATCTATATTAGGAAAATCTTACAGCGTTCAAGTTCTAGGCTCATAAAAAGGAAGGGGGGGAAATAAATCAAGCCAATACTAGCAATTGATTGCCCGAAGCATTTAAATTATTTCCTTCCAAAACATCAAAGTGAAGGGTTAAGACATTTGAATATTTTTTCATTGCATACGAGCATAATTTTAGTCCTGCTCAAGACACTAGCGATGAAGAGAGCAGAAACTTCCTCTTAGCACCACCTTATTTCCTGACAGTATAGATTGATGGAAAGCCCCAAAGTAGCAAGACAGCTCCAGTGACAGATGGATTCAGTTTGAGCCTCTGTATCTTGCTCCATTTTACACTACATGAACCTAAAATGTCTTGGAATGGACAGGGAGAAAGTTTTCTTGATCTACCAAGAATCTTGGAAAACCAGGCAAGGAAGAGTAAGTTATTTCTTCCCCATGTCCAGCTAATTCATCCACTGTAGGCCCTCATCAGATCTACTTGTCCTGCTCTCACCTCATTAATTCCTAAGCTACTTAGGTCGCTATTTCTAACCTCTCCCTATGAATTCAACTCCCAAATGGCCCCTCCCCATCAGATTCCTTAACTAGTTTCCTATCGTGTCAGACTTTTTGTGTCTTATTCCCTGACTGCCGTTCATGTCGCCCGCTGCACAGCTGGTTTGGGCAGCCTTCCCTCCCAGCAGGACAGGCTGTATCACAGGTAACAGTGTGCTTAGTCTCTAATTCGGTGCCAAGATCCGGCCTAGCCCAGTGCAGCCCCAAAAGCAGCTTACAAAGCACTTCCCAACCCCACGTCAAATAAGAATAATAATAATAAAATCCTCCCCTCCCAGCAAGATGCAACCAACCTCTCCATGAGCTGCAAACCACAACCTCCTAAAATAAGGCGGAGTTTTTGCCAGTGTGTTTTAAGGATATAAAAACAGGCAACTGGATATAGGAAGTAAAAAGTGAAATCAAGCCCCATAAAGTCATATACACATTAATCCTGAAGTTTAAAGAATACAATTTTGCCAACAAATCATTTGTTAATATGGCCATCATGCAAATATTTCAAGGTGCTTCAGTATTTCAAGCTGCAAGGTTCGTCTCAAAGACGACCTTATGTTTAACTTCTACATTCCAGAGCATACTCTTTCATTTAGGCATGCTTGGGTTGAAAGAAAAACAACACTACAAAAAGTCCCAGTTCTGACCAGTACAGCAAGCTTAGCAGCAGCAGCGGACACAAGAACTCCCCCTTGGTGCCTGTGGAAAAGCCAAACAAGCCACTTCAAGAAGCAGTTTAAGTTAGGACTCCAATTTTGTTGGAACATGGCACATTTGACACTTTGTTCTGCAAACAGCAGTGGAAGTAGCAATCCATATTAGGACACTAATGTCTTAATCAGACGATGTTTGCCAAAATGAACACAACTCAGAAGCTGGAGACAAGGACATAGGCATTAAGACATATTAGAAGCAACACACAAAGGAGATTACTGCTCAGAGAACCTTTTTGCCATGTAGTGCAGGGTAAATTTAAATCTAGGAAAACATAGATAACAACTTTACAAATTTCTCCACTGTGCATACTTAACATTGCCTGCTAGGAGGTTTTCTCTTAATGATTTACCTCTTATTCCTTCTGGTTTTGGTTTATGTATAATTAAATATTGTACTACCATTGTGGTTCTAAATTTTTTCATATCCAACTGGTAGATGGATGTCAAGAGATTTTTATTCATGTTACACATAACCATTTCTGAAACACCTTTTCACTTCCCAGCAGCTACTTTGTTTTGCGTGTTAGCTCTGGACAAGGAAAAAAGCATTTATTAAAGAATAAACTAAAGACCACCTTTGTCCTGAGTCAGACACAATATTCTAAAATTGAAGATTTTAAAATACAAAGATATTATATTTGTTGTGCAGTAGAATTGTCCTGGAAACTTATCTTTCAAATCCATGAGTTCTCATAGTTGGGTTACAACAGTCCATAGCACTGTGGGCAGATTTGAGGTAGAAAAACAGCTTGTGACAGTGGATAATATTAATTGCTTTAAAGAAATCTGACACCATCAACTGATCTCCCAGCAACCTGCAACTTGGAAAATACAGGCAGAGAACGCAGGAGAGCTTTAAATATCAGAAGACTACCTACCTACTCTGCATATACCTATCACAAAATCATTGCTCTCTTCCTCTGAAGCTGACAAGCTGCACGAAAATGACACTTTTGTAATAATTTTAATGACCCAAATTCCATAAAATCAAATGGCCCCTTTGCTGAACATTGCCTTCTTCAATGCTTTCAGTCAGTATTCTCTCCTTTGGGTAACACAGAATGTTCTTCTTTATGAAAGCTATTTTTAGAAATCCTTGCATTTCTTAAATTTCTTTGAAATCCTTCTTTGCTGCCCTGGAGTAGCAGATTTTTCATTGGAATAGAGTTTTGTGACTTCTGACTCAGAGGATTTGCTTTGAATAATTAACACTGGAAAAAAAGTTCCTGATCATTAAACATGTGACAGTGTTTTTTCAGATCCAAAGGAAGTCAGAAAAGCCAACTGTTTTCACCACTCCCTTCCCTCCTCATATAGGTCAACATAGGTGAAGTCTTCTGAAAAAGCCTCTCTCTGATTTGATGCTTTTCCCCATCACAACAGGAGGAGAAATTGCACCTTCCTTTGCCACATGGCCTTGGCATCAGCTGAAGCTTTTGCTCTAAGCAAGGATGGTCTATGCATACAAAAGAATAGGCTAAGAGCAAATACTACTTTCCAGACTACTTTTCCAGACTTCCCTGGAAAAGAGGATCTTAATCTACTGACAGTTGCTTTGTAAGATGTAACCTGTGTTTTTGTAAGAAAAGCATGAAGATTTTGGTTCATAAAGCAGAAGGGGATTTCATTGTCCACGCCATGAAGAAATCTGAAAGTCTCTTTATATGGGCACGACAGCTAAAACTCCTTAGATGGAAGATGCAATACAACTGCACTACTGGCAGTACAAACAGCTAAAAATTTCCTGCATTGGCAGCACAGAAAGGCAAAGTAGCTTGAACTTCAGTACCCTCTATAAAAGAATATAGAGCAGCCAAGGAAACCCTTTGTTCATCTAAGTCTAGTTGTTTGGCTCCTAGCTGACAGGAAGGATTGACTTCTAAATGGTAAAACAGAATACTTCATGAAGGAAAAATTTAATCGATAGGTCAAACTTCGCAGGCTTAAATGCTAAAATAAATTTAAATACTAACAGCAATTTTCTAAACCAGAAAGCTTTCAAGATTGGCAGTCTTACTAAGAACCAAACTGGCTTTATTACTCCACAGAGTAAGTAATTTTACCCAAAGTCAAAAATGACTGTTTTGGGAACTAGTCATTTTGATATAGTGTCTGTACCATTTTCTGGTAAGGAAGAAGAATCTAAAATAATGTTTTTGTATTTAACAAATTCCAAAATGCAAAACTTAATTTCATTTCCACTTAGCTACATACCTAAATGGAATATATGGTGGATTAGATCCAGACAAGAGTATCCTGTAAGCTTCCTCTGGTGTTTTCTTCAAGTATATTACCTAAGGAAAGGGGAAAGGGGGGAAGAGGAGGAAAAACAAAAACAAAACATTAGCCCCATGCCTGAAAAATTACTTGTGTACATATCCCTGCTAAACTCTTAAGATACTCCCCTAAGACAAACTTTTATGCCATTTACAGGAAAGAAAGAGAACCCTACACTAAGTGAAAACTTGAACAGAAGTCAGTCAACAAATCATTTGTATAGAATCACATATTGCTGCAACTGTTTCCCACTAAGACTCAATATCATGCTTAAATGAAAAACAAGTATCTACATTAAGAGGTCTTTGTCCAACTTCAAACTGATTGAAAGTAAGTATTATTAAAGCAAGTAACACACAAAACATTTCTCCACAACACCTCACTGGAAACTTTTCTAATACAAATATTTTCCGATTCTTAATTATCAATATCAAACCTGTTATTAACAATCAATGATGGCCAATTCAACAAGATTCAAGCTGAACGTGTTACTATACAAGACCAACCTACAGTTAAGGTAACCCCATATGCCAAGGCTTATTCTACTATCACTTAACACTACCAGCTGCACAGAAATTGGAGCACTCCAACATCATGCTGCAAGCCAATACTTATTTGCACAAAAAAATGATCCTGAAGTATATCTAACTTCAAATGCAAATTAAACAAGCACATTATTTATAAAAAAAGGTTTTATCTACTTCAAAGTGAGATAGTTCATGCGCATAAAGATGTGAACAAAGCCACAGAATTTTCCTATCCACTTCTCTCCAAGTCATCCTGAAGTCAGCATGGTTATTTTTCAACTCTATACACATTTACTTATTGAGTAAAATACATATTAGTTACTTTCTAAGACAAGAAATAGGTTAATTCCAAATTCAAAAGTCTTATTATTCACCTTTTGACCTCAAATACATTAGAATACAGGTAAGTAGTGGTCACTGCCAAAGTATTTGCCTTTCTTTTATTTATTTTTTTTTAAATCTTAAATAATTTCTCAAGTTAAAGTATTCTCAGTATTTTGTAAGAAGACAGAAAAGAGTAGATGGAATTTCTTGCATTTTTCCTCACCTGCAGACAGGAAAGACAAGGACAGGATAAAGCAAAAGAAGTTTGACTGAAGTTATAGGCTAGCTAAAAGGCTATTTGCTTTATTGCAAGGAAAAGGGTTAATCAACAAAAAATGTTGATTAATGGTAACATTAATGTCAATTAGCTACTTAAATTTAAAACCCAAGTTACTGCTTACAAATTTGACAGACTGCCAGGCAGAGAACGCAGGGGAGGGATTCTGGCTTAAGCAGTTACCAAAGCGGGGGGGAAAAAGTACAACATGAATGATTCCCACTGAAACTGTTGCTGTTTGTTTCACAGAAAAACTGGAGAAACTCAAAGATTTCTGCCCAAAAGCGTTACTAGGTGAAATTTTGAACCAAACACTGCTAGCTGTTCATCTACATGTAAAGCTGCTAACAGACACCTGAAAATAGGAATCAAGATGTTAAGAACATAGAAGGAAGGAGATGTAAAGAAACACTGAGAAAGCTCCTGAGGGAAAAAAAAAATTCTTAATTTCCACAACATTTAAGAACAGAAGGAAGAAGGAGCTTCTGAAGGAGAAGGAAACATTATAGCAACACATCTTCTTTAGTACTTAAACAGAAGTGCACCCATTAAGAAAAATTCAGGAGATAGTTTTCTGACTCATCTTTATTGATGAAAAGAGAAGTGTAGCTTCTTTTTGTTTGCATTTAATACGTTCAGTTTTCAGAATGCTCTTATTCCACGACATATAGAAGTATAAAAAAAGCCTTTGCCAAATATAGAAATTTAACTTATATCTGAAATAGAAGTTTTTTTTTTTTAAAAAAACAGGGTCACTTTGTGGATGGCAAGTATTCTCTAACAAGAGTCATTTAACAACAGACAGGCTTCCCCCTCTCACCACAACTGCGACTCACCACGTGGCTGCTACCCGTAAAAAAAAGATGCACCAAGTACTGCAAATCAAAATATTTTCTAACTTTGGCATTCTCTTTTATTTTCTCTCTTTGACAATCCTGCTTTTATTTTCTTGTCTTCCTGAAGGGTTAACTGATTGAAGGCAAAGCTCACCACAGTTGAGGCACTATGTAGGCATATGACATGCAGCACTACACACAGCATGCCAAGAAAACACATACCACTCGTTCCAAAAAGTTCAGAGAAGAGAGGGAAATCAGTATTTTGCAAGCCTGCCTGAGCACTCGCCCACAACACTTCAAGTACAATTTGCATGTGCCTAGCTCCCACCCCTGCCTTTTGTTTTCTCATTAAGGTTACACAGATCAAATCCCTTCCCCAGTGCTCAGTTATCACCAGAATGCTATGAAGCAACTCTGGAACAACCTGAAAAAAAGATGTTGCTTTAGCGAGCAAAGAGGCTGCATGTGCCACAGCACTGAAAAGCCTTTGCCCTTGCAGAGCCTCCTGCCCAGCGTGCTGCCACGTGCCTCCTCTGAGAACAAACTCTTGATGATTATCCTGGGGGTTGAGAAGTCTGCTTTAAGGTTTTAAATTAGCGAAGATATTCCTGCACGCAAATGACTGAACATGATGCTCACTGTTATCCAAAAGTTCTCTCTAATAAAATTTATGAACTTAGAAATTTGACAGCTTTGCCTTTTTACTGGCCTTAAGGAGCCTAATAAAAAGGCATTAGTGCCAAATACACACTTAAAGTAAGCACCGGAAAGGAACAGGAGCAGCCCGTTTGCTATCTACAAGGGAAATTAGAGTTTGCTGGAGCTCTTTCCGGGATTTATCTGGGATTTTACAGCATTAAATGCTTCACCAGGACTACTAAATGTCAGACTGTAGTCCCCGAATCAACTTGTCACCTTTGAAGAACAGTGACATAGATACTACTTGTCTTCTATGACAGCACATAACCAAGGCTCAAGGTTTGCCCGCAGGAGCACAAGTCCCAAGAAAGCAAAGGGGGCTAAAAGCAGCTGGGGGCACAAGCGGCTGCCGGCACAGCCTGCCGGGCACTGCCCGATCCCACCTGCCCCGCGGCCCAGCTCCCAGCTGCACCCGGAAAGGAACCGCAGAGGCCCCAGAAATAGGCAGAGGGACCTCAATCTAAGCAGCATCAGTTTTGCTAGGCACAAAATTATTATTAGCTTTTAAAAACCCAGTTTCAAGTGGGGAAAAAAGTAATCCTTGCAGAGTTCTTAAGAACTAGGAAATTAATTTAGCAGCTGCAAATGATAAGCCCAAATGTATTTAAAGTCTGTGGTAAAAACTGAAATTTAGAAAATATATCCTCCTGAGATTCAGTTAACAAAGACACAAGGTGTTGCAAATACAGTTTTAAGACTTAGCCTTCTCTTAAACTTATGATTCCCATTAAAGTATTTTAACAGCTATTATGATATTTCAGTTCAACATGTATAAGAAGCTGTTTACTGGAAAAATCTAAATTGCATAATTACCACCGGAAACCAATTCCTAGAACCTGATCCTCTGTTTTCCACGTTTCACTTTACACTTAATATTTTAGCATCAGGACAAATTAAACCTTCTCAGCCTTCTTTACACACACTAGTGTGATACAAAGCTATAAGACTTTCTGGTCTCAAAGTTCACAAAATCAGAGGACACACGCAGAAGACAAATGACCAAGCGTACACAGTTCTGCTACTAAAGATTACTTGATTTCTTCAAATCAGAAGCTACACTGTAACATAACCCAGGAATGTACACATCCATGCCACAACAATGTGGCAGTTACAGACAAAACATTATTAAATGAAAATATTACCTCCCAAATATGAAAGGAATATGCTTGGGTTAAAAAAAGCTAAGTGTCTATTACTTAAAAAAAACAAAGATCAGATACAAGGCAGTTCCTAAATTCATAAAATAAGTATTTGTTCTAAAATAATTTATCTGCATTGTTACAAAGTATTATAGAAGAACGTGAATGTATTTCCATAACACTTGCAGACTTTGGCATAGGTACCTGTAGAACTAATTATGTAATATATTGGATATCTTTCTAGATATTAAACTACTATTCAATGTTTGACTAAACTGAGATAAAACAGGAAATAACTATATTCCATCTAAAGGCGTTATGCTCAGCGAGTGTGCTCATACTTTCTAGTGTTGGTAACACTGATGCAGTAATTACTCTTTGCTACATCAATAGCTTCGAATGATCAGAAGGCACTTAGGACATCTACTAGTTTCTCCAGGAGAGGAGCTGCAAATGCAAGGATGCTAGCAGACAGGGCAATCAGTAAGAGCTATGAACACCACTAGCACTGGCTAGGCAAGGGTTAAATGTGCATGCAGTTGTGGCAACAGCACTTTGCCTTATACACACAAGCTCCCTTTTCTGTGTAATGTACTGCCTTTATCTGTTACGAAGCACGCACACAGCCCCACCACAGTACACACACTGCACGTTCCCACCTAGCTTCCCTCAAGAGAATTCCTCTTCCACCACCACGTTCCCTTATCCTTAGCTACAGCTGCTGAGCAGCTCATTCGAGTAAGGACTACCAGAGACACAACACTGCCTATAGTTTCGCCTTAAGATACTGTAAACCTGCACCATTTACTGGAAACGGAACTACAAGTGTATCTTTAATGCATTTTATATACCACACTCACCGGGAGATGGCAGTTCTAGTCAGCTGATCAGTTTGTGGCTTGGAGCTCCATCCTTCATCTTACATGTCACTTTACCTTTCTGTTGCTAAAGCAACTTGGCTTTGCAGGAAATTCTTTTCATAAATAGCAGGTTTCTTTGGGCCTAGCTAATACCCACAAGTTCCATTTGAATCCTTATCCAAAGGGGACAGCTACTTGAGACACAGTCATTTAACAATGATTGGACAAGGAGAATAAAAAGATAATCTCATCCCCTTTAAAATGTCAGTGCCCTACACTTCCCAGGGCTTCTAGGATATATCAGAGAATGAAGGCAGGATCAGACAAGGGCAACCTAGCGAAGGCAATTAGATGCTCTAATCTACATAACAGCTAAATGAGTGTTCCCTAGCTAGAGACTTAATTAGACCAGCTTTAAAATGGGAACAGAATTTTTATAAATACCTAACTTTTAAAACAGAAATAAGCATGAAAACACAAAAGCAATAGTGGTTGAATGGAGTGGCTGAAGCTTCCCTTTGCTGCACAAATAGGTATCTCTTGACAGAACACAGGTTCCTGCACTTTGCCTTTGTAATGCATGCAAGTTTGACAGACTTCTTTACATGGTAAAGAAACTTAACTGAGGTTGAGCGTCAAAGACGGGACTTTCCTAACACTCAAACGTCAGAATTTTCAAAAATAAATTAGAAATAATTAAATTACAAATCTACTTCCCTAGAGGAGCATCACTTAAGATGCTACTTCACGCATGACAGGCATTGCTTAAGGAAGGTTAGAAGCATCCATGTGGTCAGGGGTACTTACAGCATATGCACCTATTAGGAACGCTGCATTTGCTCGTTTCCGCTGGTCAAAACCAGTGTAGTAAACTATCTTCTTTCTTGATAGACTGAAAGACTGTGAAGCAAGTACAAAAAAACAATCAGACAGCACATTTACTGAGAGATGAATATACTTTAAAATGGCACTTTTTGAAAACCTTTTTTTGAAAAGTCACTTGATAAAGTAACTTTGTAAACTTTATAAAGTCACAGTCTGTTCAAAAAGCTGACTGTGTAAGTAAACAGCTTGAGACAAAATGAGGAATGGAAAAAGTTAGTAAATGCTTATGGCTCTTCTTTAGAAAGAAAGAAAACCTATCAGCATCTCCTGGACAAAGCTCCCAATGAAAAACAAGACCAAACACCCACCTGAAATGAGCAATAAGGGCAGACTGCAGCAGAACTATTTAAAGCCAGAGAAAGTTAGAATTACACCACTTAATGGGAAGTAGGACAGTTTATTGCAATCTTCCCTTTACTTCACAAATTGCTATACTATTTTTATATTCTGTAAGTATGCTTACTTTTCCTGACAGATTTCCACAGTACCAATACAGTTTTAAGGAATGCTCATGAACAGCTACACTGGATTAAGGTTCTGCATATATGAAGGTCATTTTATAAGTTGTGAGCATTTGCTGGCCTGCCTTTATTCTACTGGTACCCAGCTTCAGTTCTATAAGTTCTATTTGATACTCATTTAATTTCATTTCTCAGCACTGATGACATCTACGGGGTGGGAAATAAGGTAACTGCTACACGCGTGTGTGTTTTAGTACATAAATTTGTGCCAACCATATCTTCCAGAAATTTAAATATTGATTATCTTACATGTTTATGCAAATTTTAGGAAAGCCAGAGCTGCAGAAGTTACTACTGAAACTAGTACTTAGTTTTTATAAAAGCCATACTGAATTCACTGTTTGTACCTTAAACTTTTCCAGCAAAAAAAACAAAGAGCTGACGAGCTCAGGAGAAATCAATGTATGCATTACAGTAAATGCATCCTTACGTTCCCCCGCCCCGAAATAGCCCCTTCAATAGTCATTTTAACTGTACAGTATAACCTTGTCTTATCACCCACTGCCTCAGCAGGTGAATAAGGAGTAAGAGCTGAATTAACAGTACTGAATGCATCTAAGTGGGACTATAATCCCTCCAGAAGAGGTTCATTGTCATTTAGAAGATGTCATATCTTGAGCCAAAAAGCAGTTATCTCCCTCTGTGTAGGCACAAACATATAGAACATAAGCAACCAATTAGAGAAGTATTCATGTAATATTAAACCTGAAAATTAATCACAAGACCTCTCTTTTCCTCCTTAAGTTTCTTCATGTTAGTGCTCTAACTGAAATTCTGCCCCTAATGTGTAGGTGAGACAAGATTACAGAAATTCTCCAAAGGCAATCAAATTTCAGCTACAACTCTATGAACACCAAACCACAAATTCTCTGCTCAACCCAGTCACACTATCAACTCTAAGCTATACAAATTGAGAAATAAAGCAGCCTACTGATTTTTCTACCATGTTTAGCAAGCCAAGGAGGTCTAGGCTTTAGGTTATGTTCAATTACATCAACAGTTAAACACTTTTTTTTAAATAAGTAACAATCTTTTACAGCTCCATTCAAATTATGGAGGCTTTAGCTCCCTGAAATAATTTGCAACTCCAAAAGGCAGAGCGCAAGAAAAAAAAAAAAGGCAAGACTAAAAACTTGTCAATAAGGAAGTTTGCAATAAGGTTTGTTTAAAAAACAGCTGCAGTTCATGTAGTAGGAAGTAACCCAGGGCTGACTTAGTGACAAAGTGTTCCTCTTCCCATACCCTCCCCCATTTTTAATTTAAAATTTTTACATGCACCATGAAACACTAAGGATAGTTTTATTTAACTATAACAAAAACTTAGCAGTACATATTAAGACACAAACTTACAGAAGAACAGTATCTGTCACGGTATATTCCAGAAGAGTATACACAAGTTAAATTGTGGTCACCTAACAAAACAGATCTTTTTCATGCAACTGCTTTTAATTCAAGAAATGTAGCAGATTTTGCTTTAGGTGATAATTAACTCATTAATTTATAAGAGAAATCTAGAATGTGTTACTTTCATTTTAGAAATACTTTTATTTTAACATAGATCAGCTGTTGCTTCATGAAGACATCTAGAGATTTACTTGGATATAAATGAACAGCTCTAGAAAGTGCCAGTGCAGTCAGGAGTAGCTCAGTATCTCTCTAGAACCATCATCAGATTGTCAAAATTTTGCTTAATGAACATGGTTTAATATGCTTGTGTCGTTCAGCAATAAGTTACCACAGCATGTTTAATAAACCTGAACCTACACAAATACTACACACACAAATAAGTGAATATAAGGCTTGTAAATTTGTCATGGAAAATGATGTGTTAAAACTAGAACATGCAGCCTCACTCAAAACCTAAGCCATGCTAACGAGAGCTTCTAACTACGAGTTTCACACATATGACTAGCAGGTTATTTGTATTAAAATAAAAGCAAAACAGAAGTATCCAATTCAGCAGCAGTACAGCTGGCTACGAGAAGCCCCAAAGTTCATATATCTGTGAGAACTTTCCCCTTCTGCCTTAGATCTTCCATAATTTGGATCATTTATCCCCACAACTACCCTAGCTGGTTACACCCACTTCTACCAGGGTTCACTTAGGTTAAACATGGAAAACAACACAGTAGTTTTGTTAAAGCAGGTTTATAAAGTCAGTCTTACTTAAGCAGAAGAGGGGAAAAAAAAATAGAGAACCAGCCACTTCTCAATAGTATGCATTGCTTAGCCAAGCAGCTTCACCAAGCAGCTGAGAGCAAGAAGCAGAGCACGGCCAGGCACTCTTCCTTGCTGTTCACTGGGCTAGTCAAAATAGCAGCAGATCATCTCCATAGCAATCAAAACATTACAATTGCAATAAGGTCAGTAAGGCTTTCCTGTAAAGCACAACTTCAGTCCTTCACCTCCAGCTTGCTCAAAAAAAGACATCTTCAAAAAAAGTTCTTGAGCAATTCACAACAGAACTGTTTGCTATTTTAATCAGTCAGCACAAAGTTACAACAGTTTGTACAACAGTTTAATGTTGCACCTGCCTTTAGCTTGCGTCTAGAAAGAGCAGCAAAAGCAGGAAATTGCCTCCATGTTTAACCCTCTTGAAAAACAGAAACAGAAATAAACATAGCCGCAGGACTTGAAGGGGGAAGGCTTTTTTTTTAAAACTTTTTTTTTTTTTTTTTTTTTAAAGTTGTATTCTCTCGCTTCTCCTATCCTATTTATAAAGACCTTATGGTTAATAAAAATCTTTTAAGTCTTAAAAGAATATTTAACAAACCGGCAAAAAAAAATCTGCACAAATGTGTTTTTTTCAGGTGTTTCAAAAATAATTTAATATTATTTTTAATGCTTTATTCCTCTATATAAGATGCATGCCTCAGATGTTCACTCCTTTACAACATGCATAAGCTTCTTGTTTAAAGAGTGCTGTCAGATTTGCTGGTATCATCCAGCTGTGACAGTTATCATCTAGATAATGAACACTTAATAACTGCTTTCAAACTGGGTAATAGCATGCGAAGTTGCATTTTCAGGAATAAAAATTTAGAAGGTTAAAACAAAGCTTACCTTTAATTTCTTATTTAGCTTACAGCAATATCTGTACAACATTGCCAAATTCAGAGGTCCAAAATCTCCATAGAAACTACAAAAAAAAAAAAAGAGAACATCATTGTTATTTATACAGAAGAGCTGAGCAAATTGGAGCAAGTGTTGCAGTTATTTATACAGAAGAGCTGAGCAAATTGCAACAAGCATTGTAGAGATAGCTAAAGCTACCTGCAACATATATGGTGCACCAGATAAGTCCTCTGAGAAAGACAGCAATACATCCTACTTGAAAGGATTTGTAGCTTCAGTATCTACTTTTTCATTAAACACATATGGTTTAAACAGATTCTTTTTCTTCACCCCAGAAAAACCAATCTAGTTTTAGCTAAGATTAGAGAATAGAGCACATCAAGACATCATCTATTTCCTTTTTAGCCTTGACAGCAGCATCCATGTTATGTAGTCATCTTAAGCAGTTACACAGCCTCTATTACTACATACTATGAAGAATAGGCAAAATAGGCTTCATCTACCTCTGCAATTTAGAGGTATTTCTTTTCATCCCATTCTCCATGATTTCACAAGCTTTATGTTACACATAAACTTTATATATTATTAATTTTTTTCCCCTTTCCTCCCATTCCGCTTATCTCTAGGCTAAATTCTTCTAATTTGTCACTTGTTTTCTGCATTTCAGATTATCCTTTTCTCCCTTGTGGATTCCCTTTACTTCTACTACCCTTGAAGTAACTCTACCACTGTCCTTAGGATAAAAGCCACTAGTAGGAATAGATTATATGAGGAAATTACTGCACTGTAGAAGCTACTCAGAAGGATTTACAGTGATCTTCCTCACTAACGCATCATACAGGCACCTTTATAAGCATTAGAAACACACAGTTTACATAAAACATTGAAGAACAGCAGCCATGCTTTAGGATAATTAGATTTTATTACCATTTGTTTGTTAGAAGCACATGATCACAAAGTCATACACTCCTACTGTTCTGCATGATTAATCCCAAAAGTGTAGAAAAAGCACATAAAGATGCCCATCATGGACCATTTCATTTGTAAATACAAATTAAGATAAGTTTAAGTTGTCCTAACATTTTCTTTCTGTCTTGGGCAGGGCTTAAATATATTTTCATCAGTGAAGCCATGAACTAACAGTATATTTCTACCTGTACAGAACTGACAAAATAAAGCTATTCAGTTTGTGTCACTAACCAAGCTACAAATGTCACAATCTTAGACTGCCTAATCCTCCAATATTAAGTATGCAATGCTTCCCCTAATAAGGGGTAGGGTGGGGGGAGGGGGTTTAAAAAGCATAAATGTTTGACACTCTGGTATTTGTTTCTGCTGCCAAAACAAGATATTTTTCAGAATCCAACCATAATCAGAAAGAAAAAGCACTTCTGGTCAGTAGAGTTCAGCATTACCTATACACCAAAACACACTGGCAAGTCCCGATTCATGTACACACCGCCACGTGGGCAGAATAAACAGCCATTATCTCTGCTGGTAACAGACTGTGACGCTGTAGGAGAGGAAGAGAAAGACTATTCGTGCAGACAATGAAACAAAAATAATACTGAATTTTTCTACTTAATACCTCTAAGCAGCAGTAAGTTTCAAAGTAAAAGTGTAATGGGGCTATGTGAAACAAGTGCTTTGCAATCCTCCAAATCAGAGTTATCTGAAAAAAAAACCCAAACCTTTGCGTTTAAGTTAACAAATTCTGATCTACAAACTCATTCACCTTATATCCTTAAAACTAAATACAATTTCTGACATGCTTAAACTGAAGAGTTCTTATTTAATCCACACTTGATATTTTTAGCAGTAAAAGTCCGTTTCTGTACTTTCATTAGAGTTACTTAATCCCAACTCTGACAGAGGATTTTCTTAAGAACAGAATTTTCACTGAGTTAAAGTAGAAAGATGGGAAATATTGGAGGGGAGAACCAAGTAATCCTCTGCATAAAGACTTACGTGGCAAAAGTTAAAGACAAAAACCATAACAGAAACCAATTCTGTTTACCTAACTGCCACCGATTAAAACAACTAGCCATTGTTAGCTTACTTTTTTTCTCTTTTACAGATTAATAAATTCTTTGCCCCTAGATATTCTTCCAAGCATCTGCATGTAATAAAAGACCTATCAAGATGCCTTTGCTGATACTATCTGTCAAGATCTTGAGGCAGTCATTTATGAAGGAGATGGGGACCATAAGGCAGAAGGTGGTAGAAGTTGTATTAATCTGCATTTCATTATATTTTAAGATTTTGTACCTAGATGATAGTCTGAAAATTATTCCCCCCTCATATTCTGCAAATTTCCATGTGATATCCATACATACACACCCTTCTTACACTGGGAAGTAGGAAAATCCCAGGATACTGTGGATAAATATTTAATCAGTCTCCTTTGAAAGTATTTTGATAATGCTTCTCAGGAGCGGTAGCAAATATTTGTTGTATCAGTATTTTCCTCGGAACTAATTCCTGACTGACACCCTTCCTATGAGGACTGACAGCTTCTCACCAGAGGCATTTGCTGAAGTGCATCACAGGAACTATTATTCACCTACTCTGTCATGCAGGCAATTACTCTATAATATTCCGGAGAGTTTAAGGTGAAGGCCTCATCCAGAACCCTTTAAGTCAGTAGTTCTGGTTGTTTTTAACTGCAGCTCCACTGACCGCTAAACCTCTATTGCGCTGTGATGCCTCCTAAAGTACCATGTGCCAGCTCAAGCCTTGGGCGTCTCTTTTGAGCTGTAAATCCACATATTATTCAGTATTTGAAAGTCACTGACTCTAGCACAACAGTTAAATGATACACAGCCTCTGAACATTAAATTAATTATTGGAATGCTGTTGTGGTAAGTGAAGGAGAGTTATAGAGATGTAGTCTTTGAATTGGTAAATTTCATTTTAACATCACTGTCAACCTATTTGTGGCCAACAGGCTGCTACAGATAAATGCACCAAACATAGGCTGAACACATTAAGTTCCACAGAAAGTTTCTGGGTAAGAGCCAAAAGGATAATCCCACAAATTCATTATAACTCTTCTTGTCAGTCATCCCATCTTTCTTCCACTATTGGTTCCTAGGTCTGTTCCTCCTTGCCACTACTCAAGTGGGTGAAACAAGGTGGGAAGCCCAATACTGCTTTGTCTCTCCTCTAGTCCCAGTAATTCCAGCGACATGTGAATTGTCAGGAGCTTTATCTTGGCTAAGACACAATCCTTAACACTTAATACGACTTAATGATCGCATGCTTCTGCGCAGACTGAGGAAGATACAGTGAACGTAACACTAAAAAGCTATATACTGCTATGTTACTTGCATCTGGAGGCAGAAATAATGCAGAGGCTTTGAATTATGCAAAAAGGAAACAGGTACTCACTCCATTTCCCCTTGCGTGTTCCAAATCCTCCTCAAAACCCTGATTCTTCAAAATCCAAGAATACAGCACAGCTCTGAATACAGCACAGCTCTAATTATAGAGCAAAAAGGCATTCTAAACACTGCATTTTTAATACAATTGTCCTTGAGCCAAGAACAAAGCATTCATGAACAGATTCCCCAGTAAAGAGTTTGCCTACAGAACAATATTCAGAGCACATTAGTAACCTATTCCCTTTGAGTTGGTGGGTGTCCTCTTAACAGAGCCTTATTTTCTCAGAAGGGTTTTTCTATATCATGCTACCTTCCTGCCCAATATAAAAAGGGGGACCTAAAAAAACAGGTGGTTTCTCCTGTTCCTGTACTGG
Organism: Tinamus guttatus; assembly: GCF_000705375.1. Next base: position 37,101 of record NW_010580884.1, on the reverse strand, counting down.
TTTGCTGCAAACAAAAGAAGAAGCTTCAATAATTTTTGCAATTGCTTTCCCCATATGAAGAAGTGGGAACAGATATCCTAAAGCACGCTCTGCATACAAGATTTATTAAATTGTTAGACTAGAGAGAACACCACAGGTGTTAGTGCAGCATACCAGAAGTTTCAAATAGAAAGTTACACCAGTTATCCATGCCCTACATAAGGGCTGACATTCCCAATTCCTCTAATTTCATAGCAATCTTTTGGTTTAGAGCACATTTAATATCTGATTTAAGTGGTAGAACAAAACAAATAAGAGTATTATTCTTTATAATCATCTGAAACAACCAGATATCCAAAGTATATGTATTAGTATATGAAGTTTTGCTACTCAGTATTTAGACAAATGTGGACAGAACAGGGAGAATTTAAGAAAGTTTTCTAAGTTTTTATTATTTTGTAGACTCTAACCCACCAAGCTATCTTGGTCATCTGATCTTCAAGTTCAGATCTTCAGAAGCTACTGAAGTGAACAAAGAACTCCCTGTACTCTGTGTGAAGTAACAGCTCTGTTTGTTGTAACAAGGCGACTAAGTTTTCTTTTTCCTTTCAAGCAAAACAAGCCAATGAATGACACAGAAGTTAAGGTTTCTTATGCAAGTGCTGTTACTGGATAGCCACAGTTCAGCAAGGAAGCATTTTACTCCAAGCACAAAGACGAATTTACTCTTCTTACAGGAAAGAGATGCTGCTTCCTTGACTATATGCATGCAAGGAATGAAATACTTCCCCATGAGTGAAGGCTTCATGGGGAAGCAATTTGAGGCTTTAAGCAATTGAGAATCTTAGTCTATTGCTTCTTGAACTCAAAAAAAAAAAAAGCTAACATTCTTAAGACCGAGTCTATTGCTTCTTGAACTCAAAAAAAGCAGCTAACATTCTTAAGACCATTGTGAAATGGGCAAGTAACATAGTGTGGTTGAAAAGAACCTCAGCATTTAAGATGGCATATATATACTAAGGATGTCACATTAAGTACTTTTACAGCTGTTCACAAGACATCAGAGAGACCAAGTCTGCAAAAAGTGGTTTATACAAGAGATCAAGTCAGAATAGATACGTATAAAAACATCATGATTTATGAAAACTGCCATTATAATTTAATCAAGAGGAGAGACTCCTGTTTCTCATTATTTAAGAGTCTTATTCCTGCATTTAAGCCACAGTACTCAGGGTTGAAAGAACATAAAAAGTTGCTTTGAAAAATATAAGTGACAGCCTATTACAAGTTAACCAGTCAAGTGTAGTATTCCCAACCCAGATCTGTTTACTGAAAGGTGAAACACAAAAGACACTATTCTTAGAGAAGAAAGAGCTTTTTGCTGGTGCCCAACTCATTAACTGAGGTCCTGCCAAGACAAGGTTTGTCTACCTGCCAAATGACGGCCTTCACCAAGATGGATTATTTCTCATCAAGCCCATTTCCCTGAAGTTACCTGCACTACACTACTCTGAAAGATCATATTCACTTCGAAATGGCAAAGCAGACTTCCTCAGGATGGACTGCAGAGAGTTTCAGAAAGAGACTGACATAAGTCTTGCAAAATAGAGCCATCAAAAAGAAACAGTTGAGCTTACAAATTCAAACTTGGATAAAACCATTCTCATTTTTTTCTTCCTCTCAGCTGAAGAAATTTCATACAAGCTCTTCCTTAGCATGACAGGTTCAAGGTTAAATTGCAGCACCTTTAATTGAAACAGTGACAGTTCTAGTGGTGTCTAGTGGTTCTAGTCAGCTAGGAGATGTTCTTAAAATAAAAACAAGAAAGGTTTAAATGCTTTTAAGAAGTGTTAATGTTTAAGTGAGGACAATGTTATGAATTCATTAGAACTGTTGACAACTTCAAGGGAAAATTGGAGGCGAAGTACTCTAGATCATGTGTAATCAATCACACTCTGTGTATAATTCAGCATTAAATCATGTGACAAACTACAAGAGCAAACCAGCATTTGTCAGACCAAAACTTCCAAAACCACCAGCTTTAGCTACAGTGCTTTTGTTTAATGAACAGGGGTACACAAATAACGTAACTCATTAAATCCTCATTATTCTTTAGAGTGAAAAAGGAAATGAGGCAGAGAACAGATTTTAAATAGTGAGCAATCCGATAATATATGATTTATGACCAGTCTAACAACCTACATACTTCATTAGTTTTAACATCATATAGTGCCTCAACAGAAGCAAGTTAATACCTCAGTAAAGTCTGATAAGTTTATGTAACACACTTGATACTTAGAGCTATTGCTAAAGATGGTGCAAAACATAATGAAGTACCTTTCTCTAGTCACTAAAACTATGATCAAAATGGATTTGTCAGTAAATGGTCATGTTAACAAGATTACTTATCTCATAGGTGCCAAGATCTTTGGGGTTGAATGGACACCAGCAACAAACATGAGGAAAAGGAAAGGTGGATGCAAACAACATTTTCCTAAGAACCAGGAAAATCACAATTTATTCCTCATTTTGCCACTAGCCTTCTGACTTCAGATAGATATTAACAAAGATGCTGCTATCAACACCAACTTTTACTTCCCTAAGGCAAGAAACTTTACTGGAAATAGAGAGAAGAGAAAAGTCAGGCATTATATCAGTATGCTATGAGGGAAAAGGTTAGAACTCTTCAGGAGAGTTAGTGAGGTTATTCCTTGCACTACGTTCAAGTGCAATACGCTCTCATACTGCCCGACAACTGTCCTAAGTGTCTACTTCATGATTTGGAGATGTATTTTAGCTTCAGAGTACGTAAGAAAAAGTACTAATAGTGTTTCAAACATAGGATGACACCTAATCAAAACAAAAAAATAGTTCAAATACGTAATTCTTTTTATTGATAGTTCCTAACCTGTCTGAGGTTCTAAGGTCTTCAGAAGTGTCCTAGAAGCACTTCTTTTCATTAACTCACAAGTATCTATGGTGCCATGGTTACATTTTAGCATGTAGTTTTCTTTATACAATTTTAATAACTACAAATCTCTTTAGTGACTTTTTTGGATACACCCCACCCTCTCCACACCAGTTACAACCCCCGGCTATTACAACCATCTGTATCTAATCACATACACACCCTGCCTGGAAAGGAACAGGTTGCTCACACACACTCTGCCCCATAAGTTCAAGTCCCATGCATGGGTTTGGGGTTTTCTGTTTCTTTATTTTTTGTTTTTGCCCCTTATAGAAGCATATTAAGGATTAGAATCAAAATACCAGGCATAACATGAAAGTCTTATGAGATAAGAGGTCAAATTTTCTCTCATTAAAAAAATGGAAGAATATTCAAATAAGAGAAAACTCAGTTGAACAAGACTCTGAGCAATCTGATTAAACATTAAAGTCAGCCTTGCCTTAGAGTGAACTCCAGAAGTCCCTTCCATACTGAATTATTCTATGATAATTACAGAACTCATTCTTAACCCTAACAGTTACATATGAAAAAACAATCTGCATATGGATCACCAAAAATATCTCAACAGCTGAAAAAATTAAGACTTAGAAATGTCTATAGAAAAAGACTAAACACTAAAACCTTAAGGTTTGCCCTGGAAGTAACCTAGGAACCAAGAAAGATTGCTTTCCACCCTAACAAAAGCAGTATTCAAAACAAACACACAAAAAGCCAACCCTTGGATAAGACAGGAGCTGTGTTTATAGCTAAGTTATCAGCTTCCCTGCCAGTTTAAACTAGTATGTCAGACTACGAACTGCAGCAAGTGAGGACTGGATATTTGGTGGGTTTTGCTTTGTGCCAAGGCAGCCCAGAACTATTAACTTTCCTCCAACTTTTGCTTTCCACCAAAGCCCTAAGCTATGATGAGGAAATCTGTGCATGGCTGATCCTCTGGATGTTTAATGCCATTTTACAACCTACAGCCTAAAGTTTATAGCCCTACTTTACTGCAAGCAATTTTGTGCTCAAAACTTCTGGTTTTAAGTTCAGACCATATACATAAAAACAGATAATCTGACAACAGTGATCTAATTAAGATATTAGAACATGACAACTTGAGAGAAAAATACTTTTGACTAACAAGCTTAAGAGAAACACTCGTATGTCCCATCATTAAATGTCGGCAGAAATAAGCATACTTAAGCAGGGTGATTTCCTTCCAGTGTACTTACCTCATGCCCCTTAGTACTAGTCAAACTATACTCACTCCACTATTAACCTTTCATTGCTGTTAGGATGTTCCAAAGACACAAACACTTTATTTCAGCATTAGCACTCTTCCTGCTTTTTCTAAAGCCACAGGACCAACCGGAAACACTCTCTCAAAAATCTTCTGAAGTCTTAAAAACGAAAGCAAATCCGAGCTTTGCAGAATGCAGAGAAGCATATGAAAGGTGATTACTTTTTAGACGCACTGTCCTGTATAGAAAGTATAAAGCTACAGCTTAATTTAAAACGCCAGCCCTCTCTTAAGGCTACTCACATCTTTTCGGGGGTGTCCTACACAGATGCTCCCCACTTCATACACAAGTCCTGCAAAGCTCGGATAACCTCACCCGGGGTGGGGAGCGGTTATTTAACCCCTCTTGACTTTTTTTTTTTTTTTAATCCTGTCAAAACTGCTGCCCCCACATTACAGAGACGGCCGCGCCGGCCGGCGGGGAGCGCGGGAGGCTCCGCGGGGCATCAGGCGGGGAAGGCGACGCGCGCGGGACAGCGCGGCACTTACTTCTCATAGACCAGCTCCTCGTCCGTGCAGAAGTAGTGCGTGTTCACCGTGTTTTTGGGCTTGTTTCGCAAGGTGGCAAAATACAGGCGATCTGCAAAAGAGCCGGGCAGGCGCCGTGAGGGCTCCGCTCCCCCCACGGCGGCGCCGCGGGAGGCTGTAGGGGGGCTCTGGCTGCGGGCAAAGCTACAGGTGCCGGCGCCGCTACCAACGGAGAGGCGTGCGAGGAGGAAGGGGCCGCGCGGAAGCGCCGGGCCGAGGAGAGCGAAGCGGCCCGGGGCGAGCGAGGCCGGTGCGCAACGCGAGGCCGGCCCGGGGGGACGGGAAAGGAGCCGGCAGCGCCCGGGAGGCGGCAGCCCCGCGGGCGGGAGGGTTCCGCGCCGCTCTCACCTTTCAGGAGCTCCGAGGCTCCCCCCAGCACT
>NW_010580884.1:21055-31452 GCF_000705375.1 Tinamus guttatus | reverse complement strand
CTGGCCAATGAGCGGGCGGCGCTCGGTCCGGGGGTGGCAGCCGTTGGGGTCCGTGAGGCGAGGGGAGCCCGAGCGAGTCCGGTGAAAGGAAGGGGCGAGAGCGCCATTCCCGCCTCTAGTGCGGGCCTCCCCTCCGGCACCTCCCGGCGCCGCCCTGTGGCCGCTCTCCTCAGCCCCCAGCTCCGGCCCGTGCGGCGGCGCGTTCCCGCCCGCGCTGCTTAGGCATTAGCGAAAGCAGCCAAGTATGGGGCTGCGAGGTTAAAAACACGAAAGTTTTTAAGCCACGGCGAGCGCAAGACATTAACGTTCTTGCACCCAGAAGCGCCTTGGTTTGGGCCGCGGACTCCTTAGAAAAGTTACTCGGGATGAGACTCGGAGGCAGGCTCGAAGGCTGAAGCGGCGCTGCCCGACACTGCTCGAAGCTGCCCGTTTTACAGAGTGAAACACACAGACCTGGCGGTCGGGAAGGCGAGCAGGCTGCTGCCAAAGCGCTGCCAGCTTTAGAGGGGTTAGAAATACCGCTCTTTCCTTCCCCCCGTAGGATAGCATTAGTGCCGCACAGAGCAGCCTGGCCCGTTTTCACAACTGAAGAAGCAAAAGGTAACGGAGAAGAGGTACTGCCATGAGAAGAAAAAAGGTGCTGTTCTTTCCCACAGGGAAAAAAAAAAGAAACGCCTTAAAAGAAAGACATGGTGATAAAAAATAATACACAGCTGTGAGGTCCACATTGTTGCCGTGTTTTCACAGCATGAACCTGCCCTGACCGCAAGTTCATTTAATGAATTACAGGGTTCTGCTGGTGAGGTGCTCAGTAGAAACTGGAAACAGTGTCTTAAGTACGAGATAGCCTGGAAAGGCTTACAAGTACACTTAGGCTGGGGTACCAGACAATGGAATTCTCTCTAGTGCATTTATTGGTATTTTTAACTGCTTTTTCTACATTAGTTTCAATAATTTGTATCTACAATCTTATGTTTTCTCTTTTTCCTTTTTCCATAGCTCCAGATGTAATATATTTCTCGTCAGGTCTTTGAGGTTAGGTAAGGACTCTCTGTGGTACTTTCTATTCCATGTAAGATGCTTGCAAGACTGAATTTTCTGCAATAGTAAATGAAATAAGGGTTGTTTAAGGCTATTTTCTTTACATGGAAATCAATGATTTTTTGGAAAAAAGAAGTTTTTGCCTACATTGTGCTCTACTCTTTTCACTTGCATTCAACTCCTAATTAAATAAAGCACTCCATTCTTGTATAAAAGCAACACTGAAGTAGAAATTCTTCAGGGATGACATACTGTGTATAGCGTCTTAACACTACTATTTTTACTCAAACTTCCATTACAGGCCAACCTTACACAAATTTTTATATGGAGTCTGTGTGAGCCTATGTGTGGCTTTAGCTAAGGTATCTCAGGCAACAGAAGCAGGATAGTGGGCTATCCAGTGCCAAGAATCCTTCAATACACACACTTCTTTTAAAGCCCATCCTTTGCAAGTCTGTCTCACGAGGTGCATCGAGGAGGCAAACATGACTAGAAACTGAAGTCTCACTGTCAGCCCTCCATTTCAGATTGCTTACGTACCTTTGATAACATTATAAATAGTTTTATTTGCCCCTTAGTTCTCATTAGTCGCAATTAGAGCCTTTGCAAGCACAGAAAATAACCTCCTTCTTCCCAGTAAAAATATCTACTGCATATGCTTTATCAGTTCTGGTATTGTTTCTTATAGCTTTTAATAAGATTGATCTGGCAAATTTCACTGTATAAAATGCTAGCTTTAATATAGATACTTTTGCCTCATATACTTTTACAATATTTTATTACAATAAATTCTAATTGCTGGTTTTAACATTTTGGGTTATATTAAATGCTTAGGCTACAGTGACATCTTGTGGCTTTTTAACTTTTGAACTTTAATCTTGTACTGCTGTTGCATCATTTTAAGACAATATCCTTATTAATAATTATGACTTTCTGAGGCCAACTTTGTGTTAAACTTTTATTAGTTCTTAGTGTTTATTCAACCAATTTTTAAAGCATGACTTTAGATATTTTGGAATCCTATGGCTTGGATGAACACTGATTTGTATAGAACATTCAGTATGGATGATGAATCCATAGATATTTCAAGTTATTGCTAAATGATACCAAGATAATCTCTTAAATCATCATGGGCATATTATTTTCTTAAAAATATAAATTAAATTCTTATTAGAGTGCATTAGAGTCAAAGAATCTTGAGACACTTCTACAACCATCAAGGGATAATTCCTAATTGAATTTTCTCCAGTGAAATAAGTAATAGCTTGATTTTGAAGCTGTGGAAAATAAAACAGACTAATAATGCTGTTTTTTTTTTACTGCTGCTGTGAAAAAGGAGTGTCTACATTAGCACTGAAGATCCTACTTAGTAGCCCTTTTTTTTGCACTGCTGATCTGTTTCTGACATAAAAATATCCCTTAAAAACATGTATTTTACATGTTACCTAAGACAATGTGTTATACAGCGCCCAACTGGAATCTGTTATCCTACAAGCCGAAGGCAAAGGTGTTACATATAAGAAGTTACTGACCTTAAACAAAAGTTACTGACCAAAACCAAAAGCCAAAAATAACCCCACACAACTCCACCATCACAAAAAATGGGAGAAAAAAAAAATCTTTTGATTTCTAAACACGAGTTGAGTCTGGGCAAGAACTGCAGTCTGACGTTTTAATCTTCTTTGATATCCAAGCCTAAGAGCTCAAGGCTGTGTTTTTTGAGGGCTTTGTTCCCGCTCTGTGTGGGCCTTATATAAGTTTAAGTGAATATACATGCCCACAAGTAGGTTTATATATATCTATATCTATATATATATATATATCTTAGTGCTGGTCATGAGAACATAATTTAGACATCTAACACGGGAAAACTTTGTCAATAATCTGAAAATAAGTGCAAAACAAATCTGTTTATGCATTTTATTTGACAATGGTACAAATTAACTTTACCAGCATAATAAAAACTTGTTCTATTAATTCCTTGACAGATACAGAAAAGCAACCCTTTCCCCCCATCCCCGCAAAGAAAATCCACCCCAAATAAACAACCCAGGACTAAGATTTGGCTGAGATGACAATTCATGCCACATTTTTAAAGCAGGTAAACAACATCTGTGAGTCTTCACAATTTTAGTTGATACTGCACAGAACAGAAATTACATAAGTCCAGTAAGTAAATGAAAGGCAATAAGCTACCACTAGGAAATTTGCATTTCTGAAAAGACCGTAGATCTATTTGTATACTACTTATGATTACGCCACAATAATTAAATCTAGTTTTCACTATCACAACAAAATTTAGCAGCTTTTACACTACTACGTTAAGTTTTTGACCCTTAAGTCTTACAATAGTACTAGGAAGACTTCACTGAATGTAAAACAAATCCTCCAATACTGAAAAAAACAAGGCAAGGCAAAATAGCCCCTCTTCTCACCAAGTTAAAGACTCTACAGCCAGAATCAGCCCAGCTGTAAAGAACTTCATACATTTTTCACATAGCCTTTTTGTTCAACTAGCCTCTTAAAAAGATAAATACCATTTGTGTACTAGAAATAAGCTGTTACTGATGGCCCACGGATTCCTTTGCTCTGGTATGGAGAATTCATTAAAAGCCAACACTAACATCTTCTGTAGATGCCAGACTTGAATCTACTCTGTGATCCAGCAAAATTACTGCCTTTGGTTTATTTCCTCTCCACATCACAAAACAAATTCTGTAACTGCAATGGAAATGGTCTTTGTCCTGTCTGTATTAGTACAATGTTTCCAGGCCACGCTGAGTCCCAAAAAAAAGGCTATTAACAACTCTGTTTCCTGCTATATATAAGGTCAAAGACTGATAGTAGTTAGGCCCTGACTAATACCACTGTACCTTAAAATACCTCTTATAATGTTTTACCCACTCACTTCATGGCAATTTAAATCCATTGTCATAGCCACCAAAAGCTGAGATGAAAAGAACCATAAAGCGCATGAATATTCCATTGAAAGAGAAGTTTTAAAAAAAATAATAGACCTATAATATTACAAAATATACACTCTGGAGTAAATGTAAAACAGCTTGCTCCTACACGGAGTTGTAAACAAGACATTTTTAAAACTGAGGATCTTTCGGGCACATTTTGTAACAATGTACATGCAAAATACCAAAACAAAACTAAATACTAAAGGGAGTGTTAATAAGGAACATGGCACCTATTTCTTTTGGCTGCATATGTAAGAATCATATTTCATGTAGTCATTTTTCTTACATTGCCAGCAACTAGGTTTTACCTTGCAATTGACAAGCATCATTTCAGCAACTCCAGCAAAAAAAAGCTGTATCAGAGATCATTATCCGCTACCTAAGTGATTGCACATGTTGTAGGCAACGGTTTTAGGACAGAGATTCAGGTGTGCTCCTTTTCTTCTGGCTTGCTTTCATATCAGCTTCAGGAACTTCTCAGAATACAGAATAATATCTTATATACAGACTTCAAAGGGGGTTTGTATAGGGGTCTAGAAGCCTAGCCAGCAGCTTGCTGTAGCCCTGCTATAGGTTCATGGGAAATGGGGAGAGATGCAAGGAGGGGAAAAGGAAGCAGATGTCTCAACATGCAAATATCAAAAATATGCCCAGACATCATATCGCTAGATACGTATATTACAAAAAAAATATACATATGTGTATAAGAAAGGTAAATCAAAGCTCCTGCTGATGGGTAGGAGTGCATTTTTGTGTGCAAGTTTCTGAAGAGCTGGCCTGTAATTAACTGTAAAAAGCTTCTTGAGTTTTTAAGGAATGAGGATGATTTTATTACACCTAAACACTAGCATATAGTCTTTACAGAATTAGTAAGGAAGGAGCAAATGCATCAAAAATGGGGAAAAAAAAAAAAAAAACAACACAGAGACTATGAATATGGATGACCAAAATGCAGTAATCTACACTTATCTCCTTGCACGTAGTACAATTCACAGAGTATTGTTTAACATCTGCCTTCTTAAGCAGATGAGCTTACATTTTATTTTTGTGATTGGCATAATTAGGAAAACCAAACTGAGAAATCATAATATTAGAATATTTTAAGGGCATGCCATCATAAATATTAACCAGCTTGTTTACACAGTAAGATCTCTGCAACAAATGCTCTGCTCTGTGCCACATTCCAGAATAGCCACTGTTAGTGTCTTTTTCTAAATTTCTTATATCAACAGGTTTTACAAACACTCCTGAAGACTTTCCAGTATTCTTTGCTACTAAAAAATTCATGGCAATATCATCACAATTCTGAGTTTCATCTATTAAGGCATAAACGGCTTCTGGCTGTTTCTGGAAGTCCTCCAGGTAGCCACTGTGGAAAAACGCTGCGCCAATGAGAACCATAGAGTACTGGTCTCCCTTTCCAGACCCAGGGCTCTGCAACTCAAAGCTGCCGTACGTGTATACACCCGAAGGAGTAGAAATGTGCTTTCTAGGAACAAATCCCACTATCTGCTCTGGAAATTGCTGAAAGAAAAAACAAATGATCAAAACAATCAAATGGCTTCCTGAGAAAGACATCTGCCTTTTTTTTCCCCCCCCCTGAAGTGACAAAAGCACAAAATCATGGCCAAGAAAGAAGCAGAGAGTAAAACTGCCAACCCATGCTCCTTTTGTCTGCGTAAGAGTTGCACTTTCAACACAGGTGTACAAAACAGCTACCATAATGCTTTGTTCCTCTTGATGTAGCGCTAAGAAACATCTACCCAAAATATGAAGCTGTAAATTTGGTACTCAAAATAAATCTACAGACAATCTTTAATAGGCAGAGAGAGACAGAAAAAATGTTTTGCAGCCTACTAATTGATTTAAATACATTCAGTAGTCAACAGCTTCAGTGTTCAGGTGTAAGAATTTGAAGAACAATTTGAAAGATTACAGATAAAACTTTCACTGAAGAAAACTTCTGCAATTTTTACTATTTAATGCTTCATCTTAGTATTCAACTTTACAATTAGAACACCAATAGCACTACACTTCAAAACCAATGTTATGATACTGCATTGCTTTTTAGAATTATAATCATTCATCTCAATTATATCTTGTAAACATTACCTGCGAAGGTTAAAAAAAAAAAAATTACCTGCCAAACAGAGAAGGCAAAAGCAAGGTCATGGGCACTGACTAGTGTATCATCATCCATCATTAAAACAGCTGGAGAAAGGAAGGAGGGAAGGAAAAGAAGTACTTGTCAGACAGCAAATATCCAAGTCCATAATGCAGTACGTTGCTTGACAGGTTAGCTGGAAACTTCTATAACCATTAGGCTGAACTGCAGAACTGAATCATCATTCCTTGAAAATAGACTGAGAAAACATACTTAGATATCGAAGTTAAAGCAGGTTTCAGTTTTGTGATAACCGAAACCAAATGCAAATTTTAGAGTACTTGCCATGCTATAACAAACTCATCTCAGGATGTTCTGATCATGTATAGTATAGTTGGCAACTGTGTGATGGAAAACTGGGGTGGAGGGATGCCTGGCAAAGAAACTTAAAATTTCACTAACTTAAGCCAGCCTACAATCTTTTTTTTTAACCAAATTAAATCGAAATTTACACACTAACTTTGTGTTGAATAGAACTACAATAAAAAAAATCAGATACCATTCTTTAGTGTTTGAGATTAGTTATACATAAGGATTTTCAGTATCAGATCTTACAAGATCTATTTATACTATTTACAAGACAATACAATTAACTACATCAGAAAGCATCTTTGCCCTAGATTTTAGGGCAAAAGATTCTGTCAGGTAAGGGAGAAGGGAAGCTATTCTTAGATCAGAATTCCAAGTGTGGACAGAATTTTAAGTTTATGGTCTGCATAATCATATTGAGGGCAACAAAACACTGGGAGAGTTGAAGTTTCTAGTGTTCCCCTAGAAGCCCTGGGTTGAGTGGCATTGTGTGTTAAGTAGAAGGCACTGACATGGAAGCTTTACTGTCACTCAGCAGATTTAAGGCCAAGTTTGTAATACCTGCAGGTTTTGTCACTTGAAACAAACAGCACTCATTGCTGTGCTTCTCCTGGACAAAGCTTAGGAAGAATATTTACATGTACAGCCCAAAGACTGGAGAAAATAACTCCTGACAGGATTTCAGTTAGTTCAGTTAGAAAGCCAAACACCCAGAGAAGGGAATCTGTCTGGGAAGCAGGACATTCTTGTGAACCTTGTCCGAAAGTTCACGGACTAAATCAAATCTTTATAAAATTAGGACAGCAACTGGACACATACATGGAGATTTAATTTCAGCTCACAGTACAAGCTGAAGAGCGGCTGAACTCCTTATGCTCCACATAAAGCGGCCATGGCTGCAAAGGTCCAGGAAATATATTCAAGAGTCCTCTTTCCTTCCATACCCTTTATTGTCAGTCTACAGTCACCTGCTGGGTGCTATACATTTAGGGTCCGTTACCATAACAAAGGTTTCTTTCATATATATATATACACATATATACATATGTATATATAAGTTGAGTATCTGTTGGGCCCCTTGAATCTACTTACCTATGCATTTTTTTCCCCATAATATAACTCAAAGCATCCCTCTTTTAGTACACAGACTTCAAGTGCAAAAATGCTAGTAGCAACATGAGCTGTTCGTTACCTTTTGTTTCCAGCTCAGGAAAATTCTGGAGTCGGTTCCTCATGCGATTTACTGTTTGAACTTTAAAGACAACCGGGACAGGATGAGGCCCCAGGGAATTCCACGTGTCCTCTGGTATCTTCTCGCCAACGTTGTTCCAGACAACAATTACCTTGTGCAGATGGGGAATGGCTTGGTAGTGATTTAACAGTTTTAGCAGCAAGTCAGTCCTGTTGTAAGTCTGCATAATGAGAGTAAATGCATCCAAGGCAGGCTGACTCAGGGCTTTTGGCTCCCTTCTCAAATTGGGCATTTTGTCATCTTTGATACTGGGAAGCAAAGCTGTCAAAGCACCCGCTACGAGAAGCAAGACGATGATCACCACAGAAGTGAAGCGAAGCAGGCGGATTCCCATAACTCTCCCTGGAAGCTTACAGAAGTGAAAATACCTTAACAAGAGGAGATGAAAAAATATTGGTCCCATGTATATTTACTCTTCCTCAAAACACCCACCGTATTAAGCAGACTTCAAGTAAATGAGTGAATAAATAAGGAGGATATTAGGACTTGGGCCAGTTACTATCAGCTATCAAGAGAGATACTTCTGGTACTTCGTTTCTAGAGTTCATTTGATTTTCACATCCAGAACTACTTTGATTAACTTTGAATTTCACTGTTCTATAAAAATAAATTTAGAGTTATCCTTTAATTCTAAATTGTGTCTTTTTTTTCCATTTTCTCAATACTGCATTTTTAACTAAACATTCATGTCTCTCACCAAACCCCTTTTGCTGAAATTAGAAAACAAAATTGTACAGAGCCTAACTTCAGTATTTTCAGCATTGCAGAGCTCTGCAGAACAGTATTTTCAGCATTGCAGAGCTCTGCTTTAGCACAAGCTTTGTTTCTGCTCTAAAAACAAGAGAGACACACGGTTGCTCTCTTCTTAAGAGCCGTGGCAGAAGAGGCAGTAAAATGCTTCTACTCTTTTCTACTGCTCAGGCTCCATACACAGAAGGAAAAATATCCATCATTGGTTTGTTGGACATTTTGTCTACAATTTTTGTATCTGCTTGCTGATGCCTACTGAATGTGGAAAATACTATCCTGATAAATGCTATAACATGATGCTAGGGGCTATCTATCAGCTGACTCAGCAACAGTCTCAGCACAAAGAGGGAGGCTTTGGATCCTCACAGTTTTGGGCCTGAGTAGGGGCCATCACAAAGGCAACGCTGGCAGCTGTGACTCTTCCAAGTAGCATTACCAGTTCTTCAGAGCCTCATAAATTGTAAACTTAGCAGCATCCAGCAGCTTAGTTTTCTCCTCAAATGATGCATCATGTGCACTTGTTCCTCAGCGTTTCTCCCAAGATTGGTATGAATCAGACACAAGATCAAAATTCTAAGCTTACTCATCAACAAATATTATTCATGCCACTCCATAACTGCATTTTAGGATTTCAGTAGGAAACACTGCTTAAATCAAGTGATCCAGGCCAGTCTCATTAATCAAAATTCTTGAGCGAGTGTTTGAGTTTTTCATGGCAGTTTTGATTACTCACAGTGCATATACCATGCTTGAAAATATGAATGTAAATCATTTTAGTCTAAAAGGCCTCAGCTTACCTCATTGTTGCCAGGCACGATTGCTTTTCCTTGCAGTTGTTGGTGATATTTTGATCTGTAGGAAATCAAATGGACTTTATTATTGAAGATCGACAGTCATCAAGCAGGGTACCCACCAGCCCCTTGCAGATACCCATCCTTCTCAGTCCCTGGCAGACATATGTGCCCTTGGCAGTTATGCCCTCCTGCTCCCTCTTGCCCCGTTGAATAATTGTCTCTGTCTTTCAATGAACTCTCCAGAAATACGCTATTAAAGTAGTCTGTTATTTCTCACTAAATTGCTGGTTTGTATTTTTCCGTGTTCCATCATTATGGCCAACTACTGAGACAAGGAGGTCTCCAGAACCTCAATCCAACTGCCCTAGGCATGACTAAAATACATATCTGGCCATCAGAGCCAAGCAAGCAGTCTCAATAACAATTCCTTCCCCTTCAAACTCTCCATCGACCAAGTTTTCCAGCTGCATTAGAGGCTTTAACACACGGTATTTTAATTTTTCCTATCTTGTCTGTCACTGAGTCAAAAGGGACAAAATAAGAGCACAAGCACAAAATGCAAGAAGGCACAAGATGCAAGACACCTAGGTGTGCAAAATTTCCTAGGTTGCCATAGGGATTTCTCTTCTTTAAATATTCCCTTTCTTCATTCAACTGCCTTTATTTTTGATTTAAGAATGGACCTGTGAAAAAGTAGAAAGTAAGCACTTGAATTTAACAATTGAATATATGACAAATTTCCTAAGAGGGATTTGGTTTAGACTACACAAGCTGTATGCTTAAAAATGCAGGGTCTCCAGTTTTGGACGCCGAGGTCCGAGGCCCCTGCGGGAGCCGGTCCGGGCCAGGCCCTGCCGGTGCCGCTCGGCTCCGCGGGGCCCGCAGAGCTGCGCCACAAGCCCGCACCGCCGCGGTGCCGGCTTTAGGGCGAGCTTTTCGGACGGGGAAACGGGGGGTGTCCTCCCGCGCTGGTAACGCAGAGCCGCTGACACCGGCACGGCGGGGCCGTGTAACGTTTTACATTACCCTGACGACGAGAACAGAGGCGCTGTTCGCGGCGGTGACGGCGCAGCGCGGTGTCCGCACGCTCTGTGCCTGCGCAGGTGCGCACGGGGCTGCCG
>NW_010580884.1:1331-20382 GCF_000705375.1 Tinamus guttatus | reverse complement strand
GGTGGCGCGGGTCAGGGGTGGTCGCGTCCTCTGCTCGTCGCGTTGTCCTAAATCTCGCCCTCAAGCTGTGCGATAACCCCCAGCTCAGGCTGGAGCGCTGCTTGGCTGCCGGTGCTTGGGCAGCTTGGAGAGCGTCTGCAGCCGGTGTCGCCAGGCGCAAGCGGCGCTCGCGCCGGTTCGGAATACGCACGATTTCATTTGAGGGCTTGGGTATAAAGAGCTATATGGTAATGTTAATTTGCTGTGTTTTTCTCTTGGGCATGATAATTTGGGGACTGCTGTCACTAGAAATAGGGTCTATTCTGAAGAAACCCTGTATAACTATAACCAAGAAGCTGAAGTGACACGTGCTGGAGGTTCGGTACTGCCGAATGGGGATTACTGGAATTCAGAGAAGTCTCTTTGTGTATTTTTGTTCCTTATGGAGACTAAGAGTTAGTATTTGTTGGATAATCATTAGTTGGGTCTCTTATATTTCAGGTAATTAATTGCAGATATCCTTTTGGCAAGTGTTGGTTTTGGGCTGGTATGACAGCATGACTGCTGCTGTACCTTTGGTAGAGCGGGATGTGAGACCTGCTTGCGGTTGGAGCAGACACTTCATACGTGTGAAGAACAGACCTGTATCCAGCAAACAAGCAACCATGGAGGGAAAACCCCTTCCCGTGCTCAAGGAACGCGGCCCCTTTGGCCCTTTGCATCAGAGATGCAGAGACCAAACGGCTGCCGAGGGGGTTTTCTGTGTTGCCTTGGGACGTACTGGAAAGAGGAAGTGCTTCCGTGTTGTGGATGGCCAAGATCTGGTGCGGCAGTTGCTGGGAGTGTGTTGAAAGTGATCTTCAATTCTGGTGTTCTTGTTGGAGCCATTGAGCAACAGCGTAGGCAAGATGAAATTTCCCCAGCATGGAAGCCAAGGGAGGAATCGTGGCAGTCTTTTCGATTGTGATTTAGAAAGACTTCCTACTAGTCAGACCCAAACCTAAAAGGAGGTGTTTCTTTAGGGGTATCACTTGTTCTTCTTGGGGAGGAAAACTGTCGACCTCTGTACTTAAAGAATTTGGTAGGGAATTCTGTTCTACTTTTTCATAGACGTCCAGTGAAAATCTCCCATTGCCTTAGGTTTTCCTTCCTTTCCAGGTTGATTTGAGCTTTGTAGGATAAAATAGCTTGCTAAACTTCTGTATTTTCATGAGCAATCAGTCAAGATGTGATTGTGCATTGACCATTGAAATAAACCACTTAACAAGGGTTTTTTTCAGCCTCTGCTTTCTTCAGCTTCTCGATTAAAGGGACGTGTGTGTCTGCTAGTCCATGGCTTGCTGCTGGTAAAGCAAAGACTCGAGCCCTGCTGAGGTTTGCCAGTCATAGCTCGGCACCGTTCTAACAGCCCTGCATGGTTTTGAACTGCAATTGGCTTGGATCCAGTTAGTTGAAACACAGGCGGAACAGGTACTTGTTTGTTTTTATTCCTGGATGGACCTTTTCCAGGCTGACCAGGGAAGATACGGTGATCGCCAGCCAAAGGAGCAAGTGACCCCCACGCCTAAGCGTGCCGCAGGGGCGGCTGTCGCAGCTGCGCGCGGCAGCTCAGCGCCGCGCCGTGCCGTGCCGCGCCGCAGCTGCTGCAGCGCTCGCAGCCCGCCTGGCCAAGGGCAGACTCCAGGAGCTGGTTGGGAGGCTCAACCCTTTGACAAATTGTTTTTCCTTCCTCCTGGAAGAGGCTCGCAGATCGAAAAACAGAAAACCTTGATGCGGCTCTGTGCTATTAGGAATATTATAACTAAATCCTCTGATTTAGTTAGTGTAGCTTTACCACACTCTATTAACATACAGCTGTGTAAATAAGGAAAACTTACAAATCTATTCAACAGTGTTTGTTTTGTTTTTAATGTTAGATTATAAATTCCTGCCGTGGCTACTCAGAAAAGCTAATGGAAGGACTAAAACATTTTTGTCACAAGAGCAAAGGAAGCTGAGATTCTCGGAGGCTCCTTAGTTGGAGTGTTTTAAAACTGGCACCTATTTAATACTAATTAAATAATATTTATGTGTACAGTTTTGTGTCTCCTAATAGATATTAGACTAAGCTTTCCTAGGATATCCCAGGTCTTTCATGTACTTTGAAGCTTTCAAACCTTGATATTAGAAAGATAAGTTTGGCCACAATATATAAGGAAATTTCCATTCTGAAAAACACCCATATGCTCTTGGCATGTTTCTCAACATATTTTCTCTGGCAGCTGTCAGGATTTTGACTGCCTGGGTCACTAGAGGTGTTGATGAACTCCATTTTTGGAATATTGGAAACTCTTATCATCAAATGATTTTGCTGAGATGCTGCCCTGTTTTTGAGGAGTAATATTTAGTTTCCTAATATTTGGAGTCCTTGGGTGTGTCCACAGCAACATTATTTTTCACAGTCTTGTTTCTTTTCTTGTCAGAAAGCAACCTGGAGAGCTGTGAGCAAGTGAGCTTAAATCTAATAGTGCATCAAGGAAATTCGGTCTTACTCACCATTTCTTTATAATATATAGATGGTGATCAAATCAAGTAAATCATTATCAAATAATAGATGATGATCTCAAATCTGTAGGAAACAGCTTCAGATCATAATTATTTCCTGTAAGAGATGAAAATACCTTTATGTCTGTAGCTGGGTGAACTAGATAAAATTCTGTAGATGGTTTGTAATAAAAGTAGGGTTTGGTTTCTAAGAAGCTCTCTGATTTGAGCCAGGAAACTTGAGTAAGAGTTTATTTCTTTGTTAGAATTTCCCAAATTCTCAAGCTTTTCAGTGATCCTGTGTGCCTTGCGTGGGAGCTGTGCGATGGGGAATGGAGGAATGTGGCTTGTGCAGCGTCCTGTGGGTGCTGGTGATGAGCAGGGAGCAGTCGCTCCTGGCGCGGGCGCATCTCCTGTGGCGGCTCCGGTTGGTGTCGGTGGAACCTCCTCCCGAGGAAAGGCGCTCGGCAGCTCCGCGCGCTCAGCACCTTTCCCTCAGCTGCCAAAAGCAATTTTATTAACACACTTACATTGGTGACGCAGCGAGGGTTTTCCCTTGGTGCCAGCAGAACTCTGTCCCAAGATGAAGCTTGGAGACAGGGTTTGCTCTGCTAGTGTGTAAAAGATTAAATGTTTTTTGTGTTTTGTTTTGTTTTGCCTTTTTTCCCCCCCGTACCTAACTTGTAGCTTTAGAGCATAACATTTTTTTTTTCTCTTCTTTTCCAGTTTAGGTCTAATATCAGATTCTTTTCATATGTTTTTTGACTGCACTGCTCTTTTGGCTGGATTAGCAGCTTCAGTTATTTCAAAGTGGAGGTCAAATGATGCGTTCTCATATGGGTAAGGAACTTCAGGCTGTTACCTCATTGTATTTTAGTAAGCGTATAGGTGGTGGTACTTTCTCATTAAATGCACAGTAACTTTTTTTTGCAGAACATGAAAAACAATATTGAAAGTTGTGGGTTTTTTTTGTTGTTGTTTTTTAAGATGAATTATTTAAAGGTTGTGACATTGAAACCTTTAGTGAGTATCCCTCCTAGAAATGGTAAAAACATACAAGGATTGCTTTGGGGGAAGAGGTGTATTGCTTCTTAGAGCACTGTGGTGCCAATGGAAACCGAGTTGCAGAGCCAAACACTGCCCTGCCCTCCGGTGCGCTCACGGCACCGGGAAATCGGAGCAGAGGGGCTGTCCTGGGAGAGATGGTTCCACGGCTGAAAGGAGCGAAATCTCCGTGATGCTTCATGTGAAACGGCAAACGATGCCCGTGTGAGGGGAGCAGCGTTCGGGCTGTCCCCGGCACGCGGGCTGTCCCGCCGCCGTCCTGCGTGGGCGGCCCTCGGGATGCTGCTGCGGTCCCGCTCCCATCGCGCCTGCGCTGTCTGCGTTCAGCTCAACTGTCTCACCTAAGCACGTGGTTTGGGACTTAATGCACTGTTTAATTAAGGTGGAAACTCCTCTGTGCCTAGGAATTAATCTAGGATGAGCTGGTTATACCATGCACTAGCTGCAATGAAGGCAGGCTCTGTGTTATTTAACTACTCTTTAAACTGCTAGCAATCAAGGTATTGGAGAACAGCTGCTACCCTGACATTACATCCTATTCTAACCTGACTCCTTCATTAGAAGCACTTAATAGCCGAAATACTTTTTACTTAACCTTTACTAATATTAAAAATTCCTTGTACTAAAGGGGGAACAAATGAACATATTATTATTAATATTTAAAACTTCAAATCAATGGACGCAGAGGTTTACATGCCACCCACATATCTTACTTTGTGGCTTCCAAATATAAATTTTTATCATAAATTCCTGTAGAGATGTTCTTAAATGGGAAGATTTTTTACGTATTGGAAGTTTTCTTTCACCTAGGTCAGGCAGTGGCTGGAGAGGCTCCATGAACTTGCAGTCAGGTCTGAGGACTTTAACAGTTGTCCCACTAGACTGGTGGGTTGAGGAGTTGCTGAGGTTCTACCAGAACCACAAGAGTTCTAGATGTTTATTTAATATACATTTCTCTTGTTTATAGCCTACATCTTCATTTAAAAATCTCTTGTGTAATGCAAATGCTTGAGAAGTAGAAATAATGCCCCAGTTTCTTAGTTCCACTTTCCATTTTTAGCATTTAAATAGCTGATATTTTTGCTTCTTGCAGGTATGTTCGAGCAGAAGTACTTGCTGGCTTTGTAAATGGTTTATTCCTCATCTTTACAGCATTCTTTATTTTTTCTGAAGGTGTTGAGGTATGTTAATGAGTTCCACTGCACTTCTTAATTGTCACATCTCTACTCGTAGTGGGAACCTAGTGGGAATAAACTTATTGCAAGGGAATGTTTTACATTCATAATTGGTTAAAAATCTGTGATCCGAACAGAAAATAGGGCCATTTAAAATTGTGGTTTAACATGAGACACAAAAAGCTTTTTCAGAGTATCTGTACCAGCCCTTAAGGAGTGTACCGATTGCACAGAAAGACTTTGTCACTTATCCTGTCCCCTTTTCAGCCAGTGCAGGATTTCATATAAGTATTTTTACTACTTATGTTAAAAACATGAGGCCAAGAAAGAAAAAAACAAAACTAGTCATTCAGAGAAGTGTAACCATAAGAAATGGAAATATACTCTGTGAAGAAGTTGAAGTAACTTGAACATCATTCATAAACTTTGAAGTCTTGATATAAATGCAGAATAGTAACAACTTTGCCTTTTGCCGTAGCACTTTTTAAAATGCTTTTTATAAGATGATTCAGATAATAATTTATAGATTTAAACTTTAGACATTGAGCTTGTCTACACCAGTATGTGTTAGGATTGAGAGAGTGTAAAGTTGGTAACTAATTCTGATCGGCTTGCTTTACTTTTTAATGGGAGATTTTTTTTTCCTGGTTCAGAATAAGTTAGTTCTGATTTTTGAGCTAGTAGAGAAGAGCTTTCAGGAACGTGTCTTCCATACAGATAAGTCTGTAAATACTTTGAAAATCAGTAGAAACTATAGGGTTCATAGTGTGTCTGGCATTTACTCTGCTTTCTTTCAAAGTTTTTGAATCTAGATTTTAGGAGTTTAAAGAACTGCTGCAACTGTTGCTTGCTTTCGTTACCTTCGTCTCCTCACCCTTCTTAGAAGGTGTGAGGGTGACTGAGCACCGGAACAGGTTGCCTGGAGAGGTTATGGAGTCTCCCTCCTTGGAGACATTCAGGAGGAGTTTGGACACTGTCCTGTGCCATGTGCTCTAGGTGACCCTGTTTAACCAGGGGGGTTGGACAAGATGTTCTGCAGAGTCCCCTTTCAACCTCAACCCTTCTGTGATCCCGTGAAGAAAGGACGAAAATAAAAGGCCTTCCAGACTCGTGCAAAATACTTGGATGACTTGTGCAATCCATGTACTAGAATGAACTTGACCATCTTTCAATGGTGTTGAGCCATATTCCGCAGCATAATGAAGCTGATGATGGTCAAATAGGTGTAATGCTATTGCATCATTTTACTGTAACGAAGTCAAAAAAAAAAAATCTCCAGATAGTGAAAATCCTTTGCAAAACTGGAGGGCCCGAGTAATTCCTTATTATGTCTTTATGTGTGCCTCCTGGATCTAAGCAGTTTTGTGACCCTGTTTCCTTTTTGTAGTGGCTTTTAACAATATGGGTTTGTAAAACTCTACATTTGCTTTTTTTTTTTTTTTTTTTTTTATTAGAGAGCATTGGAGCCTCCAGATGTGCATCATGAGAGACTTCTTCCTGTTTCTGTATTAGGATTCGTTGTAAATCTTATAGGAATATTTGTTTTCCAACACGGAGGTCATGGGCATTCACACGGATCTGGTACGATGCCTGTAATTTTCAGTACTGTTTCCTCTTGTAGTGGTCTGTGTTCCAGAACCCTGTTATCCTCCAGTGGCAGCTCAATAGTTTTTTCTTTTGAGGGGAGGACTAAGCAAAATGTTTATGTGACTTATAGTAATCTTAGTTTTCAAATTTTATTACTATCCCTGCTTCATCACTGCTTTATTTGTGTTAACACACACTATCTGGAAGACTTAGATCTCCAGAGTCTGCACATTTGCTCCAGTTGTATTAAGGGCAATGTAACTTACCTCAAAAGCAGGAAATGTATAAAAGCATTTGACTTCTTAAACAGGTAAATATTTTATACAGCAGCCCTGCGTAGATTGAGGTTCTAAACAGTTGGTATTCATTTCATTTTCTTCTAGTAAATTTATGTATGTCATACCTTAAGATGACCTGAAGAATTAATAAGTTTTAGGTATCTTAAGTAATTATAAGCATGCTTTTATTCACGCTTGAATTCATATTCTGACAGTGATACTTGTTTATAGGGCATGAACACAGCCATTCTCTATTTAATGGTGGTCTCAGCCATGGACACAGCCACGGAGGTCACGGTCACAGCCACAACCATAAACATGGCCATGGCCACGCTCACGATCATGGCCACGGCCACTCTCACAGTCAGGATTATTGTCATGGTAAGTACCAGGTTAATGGAATAGACCACCCTGGCTCCATTTAAATTTGCTGCTACTGATTTTTCTGAACAGAGGAGAAGCTACTGGCAGCTTGTTGTAGTGAGCACGTTTGGAAGTAATTTCACTAGAAATAAGGTGCACAATGACAGTGTCTTCTGGTGACTTTTGGTCGATGCTGTTTCACTTGTGATCTGAGCAGTAAGTTCAGTGTTAGTTGTGTCCAGCTGTAGTCTATTTGCAAGCTGGTTAAGATACAGTGTACCTTTCTCATAGCTCAGCTTAAATCTTTACTATAAACCCTGTGTGCTGAGACATGCCCATGAAATGTGACAGGTAATCCTCCCCTTGGGAGAAGAGGCAGTGTGCTTGCTGCTCTTGTGAAAAAGTAAAAAAGAAAGAATTATTGTAGTGCCGAGTTGTCCATCCTTCCTGACTAGGCCATAAACCAAAATCTGAGATGACAGAGAATGTTTGCATTCAGAGGGAGTAGAGTGGTGATTTGCAGACAGGAGGTGACAAAGAGTATAAAAATATTTCCGTGGCTTGCCACTTCCATGTTTTTTTTTTAGCAGAAAACTGCTGCTTGTCTTCCAAGTGTCCTTCTGGAGGCAGCTGGGAAGCAGAAGCATCCCTGACCCTCCTGTCTCTTCCTTGCTGCCTCCTTCTCCAACTTGACTGTTTTATCTTCTGTTCCACGGGAATGACATCATATCTGTTTTGTGCATTTCAAAAAAAAAAAAGAGTGCACTTTGCATAAATGGATTTTTTTGACCTAGTTTTACTGTCTTTATGCCCCGTCTCTGTTAGTTTACATTATGTCGGAATGAAGTGTGTTATTTCTGTGCAGGAAGCTCATTTGACCTCATTCTTCCTCCATGCTTGTTTATACAGCTCATTGTCTTGAGCTGCCTTCTTTTGCTAAATATTTAAAAGCTTTTTATTTCTTAAATTGTGTTTATTAGAGAACTATTGATCTGCTATATCTCTCTGTGTGTGCATTTACCATTGTATAATGCAGTATTCTCTTTAAAGACCTGTGTTTTGAGACTTTTAACCTAATCGTTGAATTGAAAACTCTAGTTTGGGTTTTTACTTGTCACAGCAAGCTAATCATAGTGAGTAGCTTGTCAGTCAAAGAAATTTTGGAAAGGTAATAAAATATATCACTAGAGACACTTTGTGTAGCCTAATATGCCAATAATTGTCTTAACAGATGACCATTCTCTTGAAGGGACAGCTGGATCCAGCAAGCAGATTTTACAAGGTATGGCAATAGGAAGAGCAGATAGTTTTCATTACTCATCTGTTTTCCAGGCAATGCCATCTTCCTAGGGATAGTTTGTGGAGTCCCTTTTACTTATAAGCAAAGCAGGGTCATACCCTGTGCGTGACTAGCTGTCGACATGTTCTCTCAAGTCTCAATGTAATGCTGTGTCAACCCAGTCTAAAAAGGAGATCCCAAAAGCTGTGATTCCGTTTGTTGCTGACATTGAAAAAATAAAGTAGTGGAAGTGTAGAAAAGAGTGGTTAAAAGCAGAAATTTAAGGTATCTAATCACAACATAGGCTCTGGAAGGTAAGAACCTGTTATAGAATATACTTGAAAAATGCAGATCAACATGATCACTGAAGGACACGTGAGCTTAAAGCTCCTTTCATGGAGCTATTCTAGGTGGTTTAGACAAGATGATCATTCACTGTATAATCGCTCTACGGATAATTGGAAGCTGTGATCTCCTGAACAGTACTTTAAATAAATTACTGATGATTTAGTTTTGAGCTTTGATTATTCCCTCCCACCCACTCCTTTCCTAAGATATTCAAAAGTTAGTGGGGAAGAAAGAAGTAGTAACTGTTTGACACAACCAAATATTCATGCTGCTGTTGGATCTCATGTTGGGACCCTTTTTGGATTAGGCGTTATACTTGGCCCCTTGTTTGTAGCCCTTGCAAGAGGGCACTTTCAACCTCTTCTAGTACTTTTAGTCTCTATATTCAGTGTGTATGTACACAGTACTTTAATAATAGGTATGAAAAGAAGGACTTTCAAATGAAAGGCGTATTTTAACCAAGGTGTATCAGAAAGGCTCAATTTTCTGTAATTTTAACTTTTCAGTATAGGCTTGTTAGAAAAAAAAACTGTTAAGAACTGGTGTATAGTTGTGAATTATATTACTGCACAGGATCATTTAAGTTTGAAAAAAACGTATCCAGAAAGCTTCTTCTGAATGGCTATTTCTGTCACTACTGTCAGGGACCTCCAAAAACGAAACCGTGGCTAGTTGCAAAATGCTTCTTTTCATGTCTTGTAACCTAATGTGTTGTTTTTCAAAATTACTTTCTCTACTGTAATGTGGCTAGATACTGAATTAAATTTTTAATTTAGTCTGTTAATGGCTACTTATGATGATAGCAATGCCACGAAATAGCATTTAATGCTAGTTGTAGAAAATAATATAAATTCTTAAATGTTTTATATTTTAAGGATGGATTGAAATCCTGTGATCACTTTCTGTATTTTGGACCAAAAGCTGAGCAAGAATTTAACAAGCATAAATCATACTGCAGTTCTTGCAGCTCTTCTCATCAAACTGTCCTTGAAATATTTCCGTTTACTTTACAAATGCCAAGTTGCATTGATACTTAATCTCTTCACAGGTGTATTTCTACACATCGTTGCAGACACGCTTGGAAGTATCGGTGTAATCATATCTGCTATACTCATGCAGAACTATGGTCTAATGATAGCAGATCCTATTTGTTCAATGCTGATAGCGCTACTTATAGGTGTAAGGTAAGCACTGTTACCACTGATATTTGGTAGTATGTTTTGATGATAATTACAGTAGAACAAATAGCAGCTCCGAACAACAGGTTTGTCCCCTCAAAAAATGTGGTTACACTATGCTTCACAACATGTTTTTCTTCCAGAGTGATGTTTTCTCTATTCTGTACAGCTGTTTTGGTGTGTTTTCACTTGACTCATCTTGCTTTTTCCCTTTCTGCATTTTGGTCCTGTTGGCATAATACTACAAAAACATCTTGCAGGTTCAGGCAATAGAAAGCTTCCTCTCTGTAGGTAGCAAACGCTTACATAAAGCGACGTGCTGCATTAGTAAATGGAGCAGAATGCCCTCAGCACAGCAGCCCCGAGCCTGCTGCCGACAGCCGCTGGCTGGCCTTGATGGATCAGGGCCGTTCTGTTTATTTGCGGGGAGAGGATTGTGTCTTCATTTCCATTTATGTATGGAGCTATCCCAATTCCTTTAAAGATCTGTTGGAAATACTGCAAGTAGCTGTGCACTTTTGCTGATGTTGCTTACCAGGCTCACTGTAAATGTGGAGCTCTTTGGATTCCATTAGACGAGCAAACATCACACTGAGCGAGGCGGTGGTTGAGGCTTTTCTGGATGGCCTTGTTGGTGGTAGAGGACAAAGTGCCACCCCTTGCATTACAAGCTAGCAGCTGAGCGCCTTTCTGTCGCTTCACAGTGGTGACTGTCTTCTGAATACTTGTGGGCACGCTGTGTTTACAACATTTATGGCATGTTTACACCATCCGAAGGGCAGCATTACTGATCTGAATCTCCCTGTTCCTCAGCACTGGGCAGCTTGCTTCAAGCTTCAGAAAATGCCCAGGAAATCTGTGCTAGACATCACCCTTAAGTTAGCACTTTCATATAAACTCAACACATTGATTTAAACATCCTAGAATTAAATTCCGTAAAGGGCAAATTATTAACAAATTTTATTAATGAAGTCTTCAAAAATGGAAAATAAAATGTAAGTTCTTTTCAGTTTGCTGGTTAAACAAGACCATGCAGACAGGAGGAAACCTCTAATTGCTTCCAGATGTTTAATGCTTGAGCTTGGATGGGGTCCTGCACTTAGTTCACTTCAAGAATATGCTGAGCTGTCTGTTTCTGGCAAAATAACTCTGTTATAGCTGGACTGATCCATACTAATTTTGTTTTATAATCTCCCCATTATTATCTTAGTTCATATGAAAAGTATGCCTTAAGCCAGACACAAAAGCAAAAAAATGGTTTCACTTGCATATTTTTATGGTTGTTTGTAATTGCCATTGAAGTAGGTTTTGCTTCTGAACTTTACCCACCAGCTGCTTTATGACGTAAAATTTAAGACACTTAAGAGACTTTGTCCCAAATCCCATAATTACATTGGTGATCTGTGATTGCCCACTGGTGGCCTCTGTCAGAAATCTGTATTCTTGCCGTTAGTAAGAGACCATAGCAATTTGGTCCATCTCTTAATTTTCTGTAGCAGGTTTTCACGGTAATTTTATCAGTTTCTAGTGAAACAACTAAAGAAAAATTCTTCAGGAGCATGAGAGAATGTTGTGATACTGCTTATTCTGCATGTTTTGAAAATACGATAGTAACTAACTTCCTTATTTCTTTCTAGTGTTGTTCCACTTTTAAAAGAATCAATTGGGATTCTGATGCAGCGAACACCTCCCTCCCTGGAAAACGCTCTGCCTCAGTGCTATCAGAGGGTGAGCTCTTTTATGCAGGCCTTTTTGTTCAAGATCTAGTTGTTGACTGATTGAGCCACAGCTGTGTGTTCTGAATATGTTTTGCAGTGTTTTGCCAGTAATGCCTATAAAACGTTCTAGAACAACACAGTACATACAAATGTTTCTTCTGAAATACCCTTTTTTGAAAAGTTGCTTGTCTTTTAGGTGCAGCAGTTGCAAGGAGTTTACAGTTTACATGATCCTCATTTCTGGACCCTCTGTACAGATGTTTACATCGGGACTCTGAAACTACTCGTAGCTCCTGATGCTGATGCAAGGTGGATTCTAAGCCAGACTCACAACATCTTTACTCAGGTATGTCTCATCAGAAGAAATCACACACATGTCAAAATCTGTATATTACCTTTCTTGTGATGTAAAATAATTCTGATCAAATCTGGTTTTGGTATAACTATTGAAGAGTTTTTCTGCTGTGAAGTTGCGTTTCTGCAATCTTGTGTAGTGTAGGTAGAATTGCTGTACCTTTCTGCGTCCGTTTTTGCAACTTCCTGGGGATGCACGTCAGACAGCTACAGCTGTTACCAAACGAAGGTGAAGCCCTATTGACCACCTAGAGAGAAACCAAGAAAACAGTTGAGGGTTCCTTGCAGGTGACACAGACTGGCCCTGCGTCCCGTTACTCATTGTGCTGATGCTGCATTTGTCATTCATTGCTGTTCCCTAAGGAGCCACGTTCTCTGTCTATTTTGTGTTGCCTCCATGCTGTGGTCGCCAATATTGAACAGTTAAACAACAATTACCATCTTTTATAAGACCAATGTGCTCTCCTTTAATTTCCTGCAAAACTTGATTGTCTCTTATATAAAAAAGGACATATTTGATAACATTTGAAACTGGTATGGTGTGCTGGAATTCTTGTGATGCACAGAAATCTTATTTCTAATAAGGCTGATTGCTGCCTAAAGATCAGAATGTCAAGATTCACTCATTTCCTTTTTCTATATTTACCAACTAAAAAATACAGAAATCACTTTGGCTAGCTCCTCAAGCACAGGTACTAGATATGAATGGTCTACAAGCATAGTCTCCTTTTCGTGATAAATCTAAGGAAGGCCATTTAAACCTTATTTCCTACAACTTTTGAGGGGAGAAATGCTTTCATGCAGTTTACACACCTAGGTTACCAAAAGTTGTTTTGTCATGTGTCAATTCGCTATAGCCGTTCTTACTTCTTGCTGAAAATTTAATGTAGAACAGCTTCAAAGCACAAATCCCATGTTATGTTCTTATGCTTTGCTCCATTTTAAACTGCCAGGTCTTCGAGCGGGTAACTTTTGAGGCAGATAAGCTTGCACAAAAGAAAATAAGAATCACAATTGTTTAGTTTTGTTTCTTGTTACACAGTTGCTACTTAGGATGAATCACCAATCAAAATGGAACATGGCAAAGCTAAAGTTGATATACATTTAGTGTCTTTGCATTATTTTACTGTATGAAGGGACATGTATTCGTACAGTAGTTTTAACAGTTTGTAGGTTTGCAGATTGCTAGTAACTCAGTGCCAGGTTTACCAAATATGGGAGATGCCTTACAGAATAATAAGATACTAAGCTCTTGTTTAGGTACTTGTGTGAACTGGTGCTTGGGACAGTTGAATTGCTTTGGTTTTTCAGTTTCTTTTAAACTCTCCTTTTCTTCTCTGCAGGCGGGTGTAAGACAGCTTTATGTACAGATGGATGTTGCAGCCATGTAGTCAATTCCTAAAATTGTGCTGTTGGACCAAAGTTTTCTGTACTGTATATACTTCTGAAGACAGTTGCCTCCACCACTGTTCCAGAGTTGACTGAAAAGACTTCTCCCTTTGGGCTACTGATGGAGTTCACTTCTAAGGAGTAAATATTGAATGAATGTCATGGACTTTGGTTCCTGTCTTTTTGTGGCCCCTAAACTTGTAAGTTTTTGTGGGTTTTTTTTACTTACTACCTTTGTTCCAATAGGAAACTAACATTGTGGTACTGGAAACCCTGTCATGTCTTCAGTGAAGCTGCTGAAACCACTGCTCATTCCCATAAAACCAGTGTTATGAAAAATTGGAAACTTGTTTTGTACATAATGTCACAATGGCTGACATGTGTCAATAGAATTCTATGTTTGTACAATTGTTTGTACTTTGCAAACTTAATGAACCAAACCATATTGGGTTTTCAAAGTGCCTTTTATATCAGAAGTATTTGCCAGCATAGATGTGGAACATCAGAGGGTTTCATTACTTTTACAATATATCTTGTATGCAGTTGGATATTTACTAG
Source organism: Tinamus guttatus (assembly GCF_000705375.1). The sequence continues at coordinate 6,588 of NW_010580884.1, read as the reverse complement.
TGCTGTACGTGCGGGTTTTGTGTACTTGCGTAACTGTAGATGTTAGACTTCCCGTACTCTTGTGTCTTACCAAACAAACAGAAAAATGAGCAATGTAAAAGGCCAAGCTATTGTGAAGAGAGAAGACAAACTGGATACTTTGTTGCACATCTCATGTGGAAATCATTTTAGTCAAAGCATTAGACTTCAGTCTATTTTTTAAATCTCTTTATACTGTTACAGTAACGAAACATTACATGATGCTACCTACCATTTCATAGTCACCAAAAGACAAGGCAGCTGAGGTAAGATGCTGGTGACAGAAGCAGTGCCTGAAGCTTTTTATCTTCCAAATTGTGCAGGGAAAAGAATTGAATCACTAAGTTGTTTGAAAACTTAGTCTGCTCAATTTTAATAAACTGTAGAAATTTTTATTAGAGATTGAGGAAATTGTTGACCTTCCAGATACTGAAAGTAAGTGTTCCTAGTGGTTATACCTGAAATATAAATGAAGACCACTTTTCATACTATTTCAAATAACGCTTTTTCTAAGTTGAGAAATCTATTATTTTTGATTTTTTTTCTGTCCCACTCTAACTTTGTGTATTTTTATCCAAATAAGTCTTTTCTCAATGCATCAGATCTTTTTTTCAGAAACATTAGTCAACCATATTTTTCTAGCATTTACTTTCATTTTATATTCTCAGATTTGAGTGATGTTTTCAAAGACAATCTGCTAGACTTGGTATTACAGCTAATGATCCTATGAAATTGCAGTAGTTAACTTGGTAATGGAAGATTTTAGAAGTGGACATTTTGCAAACGGAATATTGTGGATAAAATAAGGTGAAAGCATTCTTAAGAAAATTCATAGCTGCTACTGACTGGTATGGATTTTAGTTATTCTTCTGGTATGTGATATGGGGAAATACTGAAGTTAGGGTCTTCTGAAGTTGATAATGTCTGTGTAGTAATTGAGAGATACTATGAAAATATTCAAGATTCTTTTGCAGAAAGTGTTTGCTACTGTGACACTGCTGAAATCATGATAGAGAAGAGCTTTTTCTTGCATTTGTTTCTGTCATTCCTATATGGTATCCTAATTCTGATCTTTTTCACATGAAAATGATGGTAACTGTTAAGTTGATACCTGGTACCTGAACTCAACATATGAGATACAGGAACATGATTGTTTGGTCTGTTCACTTCATCTTGGAACTGAAAATTGTATGGAAAGAAATAGAGCAGTACAAAACCATGTATCGTTTTGAAGCTTTGGAGGTCCCTTCTCCACAGAACCCCATCTTCAGACCGTTCTTGATCCCTGTTCCTGGTTACTGACACTGCTCTGTTCTCCTGGGAATGCAGCTGCTCTGTTCCCTCCCGCTCTCCTCTGGCCTCCTGCGTGGCAGCCCCGTCCCGCTCACCCTGTGCCGGCGCTGCAGGGGAGGACGGTGTCTGACAGCTACCTGGGCAGGGAGGGGGGCACAGGAGTCCACGGGACAGATTTGGGCGTCAGTTTAAGATGTCACTTGTATACCTGACTACAGACAAAGTAGTTACAAGACAAAATTATGATAATAAGCGCCAAGACCCCTCATGCTATTTTTGCAGCATGCTGCATCCTTGTTTGCCGGTGGCATGATTTCTTGATTTGCATAGGTAATGCTACTGCTATCTGAGGCTACGTAATATCAACAGAAATCATTTTAAAAGTGAGCACTAGCAAACTTTGTAGCAATTGTAACATGACTGTAGCAGGAGCATGCTTTGGTTTAAATTGCTTTTGTAGCAGCACACTGTATTTCAAGTCTAGATTTTCAAAAGTACTGTAGAGCCACCTAAGTTGTTAGGCCTGGTCACGATTTTACTTGTCTTAACAAAAAGACAATTGCTACAATTCACTTTAAGTTTCTGAATGAGAATCTGCCTGGCTTGTAGTTGGGTTTTGTTAATATGAAAATCTACAGACTTTTTAAATACAAAAATGAAGTGGAAGAGTTTATAAGCCGATTACAATCACAAAAATGTTTTGGAGTCTGCATTGCATGTGAGGATTTCTTATCTGACCGCTGGAAGCGCATGCAGGTCTGGATTTTCTACCAAGATAGTGTGAAAACATCAAGCTATCCTTAAAAGTAATGAAGCAAGATTGAAGGTATGTATCATTTGTTAAATATAACTTTGAGGGCCATATATGGAAGCCAGTTGCAAGGTAGACTTAGCATTTTAGCCTTTTTGAAAAAGATGAGTGTCAATAGATTCTACAGGCAGCAGTACATATATCCACTAATTACATATAATCAATCCTAAGAAGTTAGTAAGTAAGGTAATGTGATTTTTTTGTTTTGTTTTTCCACCTACTTATTTGGTTGCAGGAGTTCACAAATCATGCAGTCAAAGGTGAAACCTTTCGTATCTTGAACATTATTTTCTGTTTTGCTAATTATGTAATATGTTGTTTATTATAAAACACTTTGCCTTTAACATGTTAATTGTCTATTCTGCACTATTTTTAACTACACTTAAGCAGTTAAACAGCTTTCAGAATTGCCAGGCAACGGAGTTTTGCTTTCAGGACATGATGGCAGATAGACTAGTTCACTGACAGCATATACTAACTTTTGATTTAATGGTTGCATCTTGTATCACTATGTATTGTTGAGGTCTGAAAGTATAGAGCATTTCACTGCACACTGGGTGCTTTGGCAGTGTATAGTTTGGCTCTCCTTTTGTGCATAAATTTTCACTCAGAATCTGCATGGGAAAGTGCTTGTATAAATAGCACTGTAGGTAACTTGTGTATGTCTTTTATTGCCACCCAAATACACTTAAAGAAACCTTTTCTGATGATCAACTCTAAACTGTCACTATAGCTACCGTGTATGTCTTTTATTGCCACCCAAATATGCTTAAAGAAACCTTTTCTGATGATCTGTCACTATAGCTTCTGTTCTTGCTGCATGTCAGCCTCCATGAAGGCTGTGAGGTCTAGTGACATTTTGAGTGTTCCAGGGCCGTCGGCAGCGGTGCCGCAGGTGCCCGTGCCGCGCGGGCGCAGCTCCGCAGCCCTGCGCTTGGTGCCTGCGGCGGTGCAGGGCTCTAGCTCATCCTGCTCACGCTGCACGCGTGTCACTCGCATGAATCCTGTGACCAAGTCTCTGAAGAGCCAGAAGATGGGCACTTTAGAGCCATCAGCCATATGCTGTATGTCTCTTCGTGTTCACAAAAGGCTATTTAGCCACGTGAGCTATAAGATGTACAGCATGATGTCTGATGACAGCAGTTATTTAATTAAGGGATATCAGCAGTGCTTACAGTGGAAAAGGCTGCACGTTTTACATTACAGCCACCAGATGGAGACCTCTACAACAGCTTAGCCTAGAAAATAGGGGCTGCTGTGAATACGCAGGGTATCAAAGGTTAGAGTTGTTAGCACAAGCATTTACGAAGTGTTGCTGATGCAATGCTGATGTTGGAGGCTAACCCACAGCAAAGCTCTATCAAGTGCTGCTTTATCCCGCTAAGGAGCATATGCGCTTACAAGGTGTGCTAGAACAGCCTTTCCTGTCAGGGAAGTATCAGATTAAAAGGGACATTCTGCACCGAGACAGACCATAACAGTAGAGGAGAAGAACCACTGCATTTTTGTCTAGAGATGCATCTGTGTTGCTGCATCAATTTCTACTTTCTTCTGATTAAGATGCTTAACCTGATATTGATGTCTTAGGGATGGAAAATGCCCATTTTTACAAATGTACAAGTTCTTATTCCTAATTTATTTTGTCTTAAATAAAAGGAAGGGTGAAGAAGGAAACAAGTTAATATAAAAACAGAATTGTTCGTCAGGAACTCCTGTTCGAATATTAGAGTCATTCAGTGGCCTGCAGAAAAATGCTTACACCTCTCAGTTCATCAACTAGTAAAACTTAGCTACTGGTTTTAGGTTAGTTTGAAGGAGTTTCTTTTTTCCTTTGAGGCTTAGAAATGATCTGTTTCTGCCCAGACTCCTCTCTCGCTCCTTTCCTTTGTCTCCCCTCTCTATGGGCAACAGGTAGTGCTGAGCATCAAATGTTAACTATATTAACAAGGTTGCTCAAATTCTTAGCTGTTTTTTATAGTGGAAGACCAAAAGAAATGGCAACATTACAAAATGGGAGAACAGTTTTGGCAACATTATAAAACAAAACCTAAATGTAGTGCTACAATTGAAGATGTCTGACTTGCATGCCCCTATTTATCCTACAGCAGATATTTCACACATGATGAAATGATACTTAGGGCTGACAAGTACCAGCAGTTCAAATGAATGATTCCTGACCAGTTACGCGTGGCAGAAAAGTTACGTGGCTGCCCAGGTATCTGCTTTTTTTGGTTCTGAGCAGTGATAATCCTCAAGAGCCTCCACCAAACTTGAGGAAAATCTACCCAGGTAGATTGCCAAAAGAGGCAATTACTACAAGTTCACTATAAAGGGCTATGCAATATATATTAAGCATTATTTATGTTCTAAAACCTGGAAATCATGCTGCTGTGACATGTGCTGGCACATCAGGCATTGCATTCATAAAGGCAATCTCCTTTTTGTACCATTCTATGAAGAACAGCACATTGTTCTTCATGAACAAAACCCTCCACACTCTGGAGCTATTTAAAACACCTGACAATTGCTGGCCAAATGCTTAGAGTTGCCTAGTCTCATTTTTTTTAACTAGTAACACAGTATCTATATTTATAGTCTCAAAACTCAGATTTAGCTGATCACATAAGAGTCAAATGAACAAATGAATAAAGGAGTTGAAATTGCAAAGACCACCCACCCTGAGTTCCAAAACAGTCAGGTCAACAAAAATAACATCCCCCAATCAACAACAACAACAAAAAAAGAAAAAGCAAAGAAGCTATCACAATATTTAAAACAATTTCAAAATCTGGGTTACTTACTTGATTCTTGAGCACCTCATGATAAATGATAAATCTTGTGATGTAAATTCTGCAGCTCCTTCTCCCAAACATACTTCAAGATCATCTTGAAGATACCTGCAGCAGAAAAGAATGGAGACGGTTCATTTCTGTTCACTGTGGTGTATTTCCTGGTAGGTATCAAATACAACTCTTGTAGGAACAGCTAGTCATAGCCAGCTTTTTCATTAACTTCTCTAACTAGCTTTCATTCCAAAGCACTACATTACTATATCACCATTATAAAACTGCAAAGTATCAAACTTTTAGCAGAAGTTGCATTAGAAGTGACGTTCAGAAATGTATAAATTCTCAC
>NW_010580883.1:134478-166286 GCF_000705375.1 Tinamus guttatus | reverse complement strand
AAAGGCCATAAAAGAAATGTTGCGGGGCTGCACAAAAATTGGACCTGTGGCAACTTTCATCTCTTCCCTTCAATTGCTTCAACAGGACCATATGCGGATTATACCCAGAATTAGGGTTAGCGTTAGATTTGGCGCAGTGATCCACATAGAGCCTCGTGTGTAGTGTGGCTGAAAAAGCCATGCTATGCATCATGCAGGGCTACACTGAGAGTGAACCTGTGGTAACATTTCTTTCTCAATCTGCAATAGGTGAAATGCGACCATACATTGATTATGCCCAGTATTAACGTTAGGGTTAGGGTTAGGGTTCGAGTCGTGATAATTCGTAGAGCCCTATGTGATGTGCAGCTGCAAAGGCCATGAGAAAAATAATGCAGGGCTACACCAAGAGCAGACCTGTAGCAACTTTCGTCTCTCGACCTTCAATAGTACGAATGGGACCATATGTAGATTATGCCCAGAATTATGTTTAGGGTTAGGGTTTAAGCAGTGTTGAAGCGTAGAGCCCCATTTTTAGTGCACCTGGAAAAGTCATGTTATGCATCATGCGGGGCTACACTAATAGCGGACCTGTGGGGACATTTACCTCTCAAGCTTCAATAGGTGGAATGTGACCATACATGGATTACGCCCATTTATTAGGGTTAGGGTTAGGGTTCGAGCAGTGATGAAGCATACAGACCCATGTGATATGGGGCTGCAAAGGCCATGAAAAAAATGATGCGGGGCTACACTAAGAGTTGACCTGTGGCAGCTGGACTTAGGGTTTGCGCAGAGATGAATTGTAGAGCCCCCTTCTGGAGTGCATCTGAAAAAGCCATGCTAAGGATCATGCGAGGATAAAGAAAGAGTGGACCTGGGGGTACATTTGTCTCTCAAGCTTCAATAGGTGGAATGCGACCATACGTTGATTATGCCCAATGTTGGGATTAGCGTTAGGGTTAGGGTTCTCGCTGCGATCATTCGTAGAGCCCTGTGTGATGTGCGGCTGAAAAGGCCATGAGAAAAATGATGCGGTGCTACACCAAGAGCGTACCTGGGGCAACTTTCCTCTCTTGACCTTCAATAGCTTCAGCGGGACCATAGGTAGATTATACCCTGAATAACAGGCATCGGGTTTAGGGTTGGGGTTGAGGTTCTAGCAGTAATGAAGCATAGAGCCCCAGGAGTAGTGCGGTTGCAAAAGTCATGCGAAGCATCATGCAGGGCTATGCCAGGAGTGGACCACGGGCAACATTTGTCTCTCGTCATTCAATAGGTGCAAAGGGTCCGTACATACATTACACCCAGTATTAGGGTTAGGATTAAATCTTGGGACATGGTTTGAGTGGTGATGAAGCGTAGAGACCCATGTGTAGTGCGGCTGCAAAGGCCATGCAAAGCATCATGCCGGGCTACACCAAATGTGGACCAGAGGCAACGTTTGTCTCTCAAGCCTCACTACATTCAAAGGGACCCTACTGAGATTATGCCCATAATGATGCTTAGAGTTAGGGTTAGGGTTCGAGCAGTGATAAATTGTTGAGCCCCTTGTGATGTGCAGCTGCAAAATGTATGTGAAGCATTATGCGAGGCTACGCCAACAGTGGACCTGGGGCAACTTTCATCTCTTGACCTTCAATAGCTGGAATGGGACCATAGGTAGATTATGCCCAGAATAAGGGTTACAGTTAGGGTTAAGGTTCAAGCACTGATGATGCATAGAGCCCCATGTGTGCTGTGGCTGAAAAAGCTATGTTAACTACCATGCGGGGATAAACTAAGAGTGTACCTGTGGCAACATTTGTCTATCAAGCTTCAATAGCTTGAGTGGGACCATACATTGATTATGCTCAGGATTAGGGTTACGGTTAGCGTTTGTGCAGTGATGAAGCATAGACCCTCACGTGTAGTGCACCTGAAAAAGCCACGCTAAGCATCATGCGGGGCTACACTGAGAATGAACCTGTGGCAACATTTGTCTCTCAAGCCTCAATAGGTGGAATGCAACCATACATTGATTATGGCCAGTATTAAGGTTAGGGCTAGCGTTCAAGCAGTGATAATTCATAGAGACCCGTGTGATGTGCAGCTGCAAAAGCCATGTGAAGCATCATGCAGGTTACACCAAGAGCAGATCTGGGGCAACTTTCATCTCTTAACCCTTCAAGAGCTCAAATGGGACTGTATGTGTGTTATGGCCACAATTAGGGTTAGGGACAGGGTTAGAGTTCGAGCAGTGATAATGCATAGAGCTCTATATGTAGTGCGGTTGGAAAGGCCATGCCAAATTTGTCTTGAGGGTTTACAACAGTAGTGGACCTGTGGCAACATTTGTCTCTGAAGCTTCAATAGGTGGAATGGGACCATACGCAGATATCTCAGAATTAAGGTTAGGGTTAGGGTTAGGGTTTGAGCAGTGAAAATGCGGAGAGCCCCATGTGTAGTTCAGCTGCAAAAGCCACATGAAACATCATGCAGGGCTACACGAAATGCAGACCTGAGGCAACTTTCATCTCTCAACCTTCGATATCTTTAACGGGACCTTATGTAGATTATGTCCAGAATTAGGTTTAGAGTTCGAGCAGCGATAAAGCGTAGAGTCTCATTTGTAGTGCCGTTGTAAAGGCTATGTGTAACACCTTGTAGGTATACACCAAGAGTGGACCAGAGGCAGCTTTCTTCTCTCTAACTTCAATACCAGGATTAAGACACTATGTAGGTTATACCCTGAAATAGGGTTGAAGTTGGGTTTAGGGTTCAAGCAGTGATAAAGTGTAGAGCCCCATATGTAGTGCGGCTAAAATGCCACACGAAACATCATGCAGAGTTACACCAACGGCAGACGAGGGGCAAATTTTTCTCTCGAGCTTCTATAGATGGAGATCATGCTCAGAATTAGGGTTAGGGCTAGGGTTAGTGTTTGACCACTGATGAAGGGTAGAGTCCCATGTGTAGTGCGGCTGCAAAGGCCATGCCAAATGTCATTTGGGGCTACACCTAGAGCAGACCTGTGGCAGTTTACATCTCTCAGCTTTCTATGGCTCGAATGGGAGAATACGTAGATTATGCCCAGAATTAGGGTTAGTCTTATGGGTCGAGAAGTGATAAAGTGTAAAGCCTCATGTGTAGTGCAGCTAGAAAGGCCCTGCAAAACATTATGGGGACCTACACCAACTGTAGACCTAAGGCAAGTTTCCTCACTTGTTCTTCAACATGTGCAAAGGGCCCTTAAGTACATTATGCACATAATGAGAGTTAGGGTTAGGGTTTGAGCAGTGATAAAGCATAGAGCTCCATATGTAGTGAGGCTGCAAAGGCCCTGAGAAACACCATGTGGTGCTACACCAAGAGTCAACCTGTGGCAACATTTGTCTCTCAACACTCAATAAGCGCAAAGATTACACCTACTCCGACCGTACATAGATTATGCCCAGTATTAGTTTTAGGGTTACTGTTAGTGTTCAAGTAGTGATAAAGCGTAGAGCATCATGTGTAGTGCAGCTGCAAAGGCTATACAAAACATCATGCGGGGCTACTCCAAGGGGAGACCTTTGGCAACATTGCTCTCTCCATCTTTATTATGTGCACTGAAATCTTATGTAGAATATACCCATGCTGCAACGTTAGGGTTAATGTTGGGGTTCGACGAGTTATGATGCGTAGAGTTATGATGTGCAGTGTGGCTGCAAAGGCCATGTGAAACATCATGTCGTGCTACAGCAAGAACTTATGTATGGCAACTTCCATTGCCATAACTTTTCCACAACTTTTAATAGCTTTAATGGAGCAGAGTGGGGGTTACACCCATAAGTAGAGTTAGGGTTTGGGTTAGGGTTCAAGGAGAGATAAAGCATAGAGCCCCATGTGTAGCGTGACTGCAGAGGCCATGCTAAACATCAGGCAGGGCTACACCAAGAGCAAACCTACGTCATCTTTCTGCTCTCAGGCTTCAATAGGTGGAATGGGCACATATGTAAATTATGCCCATAGTGTTAGTTTTAGGGTTAGGTTTGGAGGAGTGATAAAGCGTAGAGCACAATGTGTTGTGCAGCTTGAAATGCCATGCGAAACATCATGCGGGACTACACCGAGAGCAGACCTATTGCAATTTTCTCTCTTGACCTTCAAAAGCTCGAAGGGACCCTATGTATATTGCGCTTATAGGGAGGGTTAGGGTAAGGGTTATGATTTGAGCATTTATAATGTGTGGAGTCCCACATTTAGAGTGGTGAAAAGGTCATCCAAAATGTCATGTGGGGCTACAACAAGAGCACTCCTAAAGAAAATTTGACCTTTAATAGCTGTAAAGGGACCTTATGTACAATATTCCTACAATTAGTGTTAGGGATATGGTTTCGGTTATGTAGTGCATCTGCAAAGGACATGCTAAATGCCTTGTGGAGCTACACCAAGAGTGCATCTACGGTATCTTTCATCTCTCTTGCTTCAGTACGGGGAATAGGACAGTATGTACATTACGCCTAGAATTAGGATTAGAGTTGGGGTTAGGTTTCAAGCAGTGATAATGAGTACAGCGCCATGTGTAGTGTGGCTGCAACAGCCATGAGAAACGTCATACAGGATTACACCAAGAGTGGACCTGTCGTAACATTTGTCTCTACCTTCAGGAGCTGTAACGGGACCCTTTGTAATGAGGATTAGGGGTAGGGTTAGGTGATGAGGAGTGATAATGCATAGAGACCAATGTGTAGTGTGACTGCAGAGGCCATGTGAAACATCATGTGGCACTACACCAAGAGCAGACCTACGGCAACTTTCGTCTCCCAGGCTTCCATAAGTAAAATGGACTCATATGTAGATTACACCTAGAATTTGCATTAGGGTTAGGGTTCAAGGAGTGGTTAAGTGTAGAGCTCAATGTGTGGTGCAGTCACAAAGGCCATGCAAAATGTCATGTGATGCTATCCCCAAGTGTGGACCTATGGCATCTTTCATCTCTCAACCTTCAATAGGTGTAATCGGACAGTATGTAGGTTACACCCCTAATTAGGCTTAGGGTTAGGGTTTGAGGAATGATGAAGCATAGAGTGCCATGTGTAGTGCTACTGCAAAGGTCATGCGAAAGGACATGTGGAGCCACACTAAGAGGGGACCTATAGCAACTTTTTTCATTTGGGCTTCAGTAGGTCTACCTGGTCCATATCAAGGTTTCGCCCCTTTTTGTGGTAAGGGTTAAGGTTAGGATTGGAGGAGTGATAAAGCATAGAGTCACATTTGTAGTACAGCTGCAAAAGCCATGTGAAACGTCATGCTACACCAAAAGCGGACCTATGTCAACTTTCATCTCTGAACTTTTAGTTGGTTTACTTTGTCCATGTGCAGTTTACAACGATAATGAGGTTTAGGGTAATGGTTAGGGTTCTAGGGGTGATAACATAGAGCCCCATGTTTTGTGTACTTGGAAAGGCCATGCAAAACGTCATATGGAATACACCAAGAGTGGACCTATGTTTACTCATGGCCTTCAATAAGTATAATGGTTGAATATATAGAATGTGTCCGTGCTTAGGGTTAGTTTTTGGGATACAGGAGTCATAAATCATAGAGCCCCCATGTGTAGTACGGCTGTATGGCTACGCAAAAGTTCATGTGGCTACACCAAGAGGTGACCTGTGGCAACGTTCATATCTTGGACTTCTGTAGGTATGCTTGGTCCATATCTCAGTTTCACCCTTACTTTCAACATTCAGTATAATATTTTTGTCCCCAAACACAGATGCACGCCCAGTTCTCACTGGCTACCAAATACTATGACTTGTTGCTACATTATAAACTGAAATGTTACCGTGACAAGATAAGGATGTGGTGACTCAAGAGATAGGAATAAGAAAGCCAAACGTATAGTTTCACTTTTATATAAGCAGAAAATTTCCCCATGAAGATGCTCTTAATTTGCAATCATCTCTGCAGTAGTTTGCCTAATTTTTCAGAGGTGTAAACTACCTCACCCTTCGCATACATAAAGATTATGTCTATGCAGTTTTATAAAAGATACAGACATTCCAAATAGCTGCACCTATGGAGCATGATGCTGGCTGAAAGAAGGGGCAGAATGGCTTCTTGCTTGAAATAAGTAGCATATCTTTCTGCTATAAACTATAATCTAACAGTCCATGCAGGGGCTGGTCTACAGGCATGCATACTCCCAAGCTAACGTGTTGCTGTAAAAGGTTATCCCCACAGTCCATGGTTTTCTTTCCTTCAGATTTGCTTTACTGAAATGTGCTTGAATGCATCTTATTTTTTTTTTAGTTAGAATCTGGTGAGCAGGACATGTCTAGTATTTCACCTTTATAAGCTCTCCCACCGATACAAGATAGGAAGTGCTTACCAAGCCACATAAGACCTCAATCTGAAGCAGCAGAAATGTTCAGCATTGGGGTAGAGATGGAGAGATAAAAACTGTGGCTATGGCCCACATGTATGTCTACTGCCTTAGTGCATAGTGGCAGTGTCCAGGAAATTCATATTATGCTATATGCCAGCTTTCACATAGAGATGAACCTCCTGCTAATGTGCTAGGCTTGGCTAACACTTTAAATATTGCAGGCATGGCTTTGCCATTATTTACTTCTCACAACCGTCTGATACAGCTAAATTGGCAAAAATTACAGCATACACTAGATCTGCCAAAAATAGTAGGTCCAAAGGAGGACATTCAACACATCTCAAGCTGGACTAAGTATTTACAGGGTAGAATTTCTGGACATCAGCCCATCTGTGCTGAGAAGCAATTTTAGTTGTATGCTGTGAATGGGCACAGTGCAGTGAGGATAGGAATCCAACTCAAAGTGACCGCACAATACGTGTAAAGATACAGGAGCAGACAAAAGATGGCTTTAGAATTGCAGACTTAAGAACAACAGGAACACCAGAACAGATTCAACATTGGTTTTGCTTTTTCAGACTGTGGACATAGATCTCCTCAGACTGAAGCACAGCCCCATGGTGCAGCTCCTCCTCAACACTCACACATCCACAGACACCTATATCTGCTGTCCCATAGCACTGAATCAAGTGTTTGTGTACATGAGCTCAAAAACAGACTTTTGAAAGGATATTGAGGTTACAAAAAAAAAAAAAAAGTATGCACCCTCCTTAAAAAGTGCTCTTTTTTGGGGGAGGGGGGCATTATTTGACGTACTGGCATGAACAGCAGCTCTACAACCAGTTGAAACAGCACAGCTGATGAAGCGCTAAACTGTGGCAGATGAGAATGAGCCAACAGCAGCGCTCTTTTCACTCAGCTGCTAGCTGGAAGAGGAGGTGTAGCCTGCATCTCCACCAATACTTCCCAAAGGGTGGGGTTTTTTTGCCCCCACAGGTTTCCTAAGGAAATGAGATTTATGTAATTCCTCTGTCTGTCAGTCTTCCTGTAATCCTTTTCAAATCTTCTGACCAATATCAGTCAAATTTGAAACAGGGTTGGTTTCAAACATAGCATATCCCTCTAAATAGATGTCTGGGTAGGAGCCCACATGAGCATCCTCTGCAAGAACAGTAAGCAAAACTCAGCTGCGAGCCAGTCCTTACACATCACACTTCTAATAAGCCACCACACATCCCCCAGAGGGACATGGGACGAGCTGAGGTTGCCAACTGGACACTAATCATAAAAGCTGGGTTTTATCAGTTTGACTGCTCACAGACAGACTGTTTTACTATCAATTTTTGAAACTTGCAGCACTTCTTTGTATGTTTCTGTTTTAAAAAACAGCATCCTATAAGAAGTTCCCTCTGTAAGTTATTAAGATCTAGTTAATACTTCCAGCTCAGTTCAATAATCTTTGCAACAGAGTTCTGTAAGATTAATTGTCCCAACAACACAGGTATTACAGACATCATTTGCACAAAAAGGGTAATATTTACATCTGTGCCACAGTTAGGAGGATTTCAGCAATACGATGCTTTATGATGTATTTATGTTACTTAAATTCCTTTGGGGTGGGGGCTCAGTAAAAAGAGGAATTCTATATAACATGAGAAGAAAGAAATAACTTGTCATCCAGATTAAGTTATTCACTGGTCTATACATCAGAGAGGTTGACTAGAGCTACTGTATTCCTGACTGTTCCCATGTACTCCTTCTTGCCACCACAAAGGTCTTTAGTATCCTGAAACACAGCTTGACAATAAAAAATAATTGAAAGTGCACTAGAATCAGTACCTTTTTGGAGTTTCACAGTTTGCTCATCCTTAATAACTGTGGTTATAAAATCCTGTTTGTACCAAAACTCCTTGGCTGTCTGCCACAGAGCATGTATAGAAATCAGCAATATGTACAGCAGGGACTTAGCGGACTATAATATGAGTGCACACAGTGTGCTTTCTTCTTTAGCTCAGCAGCAAAATATGAGCCCAGATCTAGACAGTGGTTATAGTCCCTGTGGTGTTTATTCTGCGTAATTAGTAGCATCGACTGTGTTGTCTTTTGGGCAGTCTGATGGTTTCCATATGCACAACTACCTTCTGTGAATATATACAGGGCAGAAAAGAGACAGCATCCCAACCGCATACAGTGCTATGAGAAGCACATAACTTCCAAAAAAAAAAAAAAAAAAAGCTCCCAAATTAATAAGAGATTAGACATTGATTGTATAAATCTTCAACAGTGAGATTATAGGAGAAAGCAAAAGATCTTCTTGGGAATGAAATAAGCCTAGGCAACAATTCCCATTAAAGTTCCTGAGGTGCAGTAAGGTTTTTTTTCGTGTTTGATAATCTGCTAACAGCATGAATCTACAGCTCACGGAGAGCTGAGAGCCTTGCTGCTAAGCTGGAGTACAAAGCTTGCTTCAGGCAGGAAAAGGCTGTTGATGCTGTGTTGAGGCCTGGAGGAAGACGGGGCTGCGTTCGAAGTCGGGCGTGCCTGGGAATGCCACACAACATTAATCTTAGGGGCAGGTCCTTGCTGAAATTCCAGTTACTGAGAGAGATGTCTGAGGTTGAGCTAGGCCTTACCTTCATGGCTTACAGAGGGTTTTTTTGTAACCTTGGGGTAATGCTTCTGATCTATCCCAAGGTAAAAAGCAGTGACTCCAAGGGACTCCAGCTTTACCTCAATGCACACAAGACAAGATCAGTCCCAAGCAGGGATATGGTCTTGGCTGTACCTATTTTATCTCATCAGCAGTAGTTACAAGTCAAAAAAAAAAAAATCCTTGAGAGATGGAAAGACAGGCCCTAGCGGCTGTTTTGAAATAAATGGGCATAAGGAAATGTTTTGTTTTTTTCTCTTGCTCTGCTCTGTAACTCCTTTCTCGCACTGCCCCACATTGCCATGTTCTCCTCACCATCCGTGTGGCAGCCAGCTCCCAGCCATTCGGCAGCATGGTTTAGGAGCACTGGAAAGCTGCTCGGGGCAGAGGGACAATTCCCAACACAGCCGTGTGGCTCCTCTGGTCCTCAGGGTCCTCAGTGCACCTCTCACTGTCACGCTATTTGGGAAATGCTGTGCAAGGATGTTCCCTCTCACTGGCTCATGGCCTTTGCGCACCCCAAACGCTGTGCCTTCCCCTGTGCTTATCACCCCAAGAAGCCTCCTAGTGCCACACCACTCCACCTGATCTCTTTAGAAACCTTCCCAACACACATCTGCTTTATTGTTGTGCTCATGATATTTCAACATCTGTTCTGTAGCAAAGCAGAATTTTAAACCACTGTTTGTTTATAATGTGAACTCACTGAAGGAGGATGTTTCACCAGGATGTTGTTATAATCATGGGCTTTGCTGCAGCTCAGACGGTAAAGATCACACCGTTATTATTTGCCTTGCAATATAGATATTGTGCTGATAAAAAGCATCTTTTAACCTGAATATACCTTTTATACTTACTTGCATCATACAATGACTCTACCTCTAGCCATAGCAGAGAAACACCATGAAGCAAGCTGTTTAATTAAGGAATCTTCACTATAAATTCCTACAAAGCAATACTTCATATAATAAACCCAGGCAATACATTCTTCCCCACAGCTCCTCTAGGAAATATTTTGCACTTGCTGATTTGGAGAGGATTTTTGATGGCCTTTTTACGAGTAAGAATCCTTTATAGAAAAAAGGTGCACATTGCCTGCTGGTACTGTTCATTAAACAGCCTAACTGTTTCAGTCAGGTCTTCTGGCACAAGGAATGTGTATGTTACTATTTTAATAACAACCTATCAAACAATATTGCAAATAATCATAAACATTAATTTTCATCTGTTCTTTAATTTCTTGTGAAGTTCTGAACAGGTGGAAAACATATTTGTAGCACAGTTATTACTGCCTAATAAGAAGCACATATTATATCAATCACAAGATCTGGCTAGATCAGTGAAAAGAGTATAATACCCAAAACAAAAGTTGGGCAGTTTTTGCATCTTGTGCTATTGTGTTTCTGCATTTCATATTTTCTTGACTTCTTGGTTTCTTCCCCTCTTTTGTAATTTTTCTCTCACTTCCACTTAAACATCCGACTAGCACACCTCATGGCATGAAGCTGATGCCATGGTCACAATAGATGCAGGGAAGTCTAATGTATTCAATTGCTCTAAAAATTTTTACCAGGAAAAAAAAAAAAAAGGAAGAAGCTTGGTGCAATCTCGTACTCCTACAAACATCCCTGTAGGTGCATAACTTTACCAAGTTTTTGTTTAGGTATATAAGTGAACTCCATATTGTGCAGAAATACCTGAGGAAGCTTTAAACAAGAGGTACTGAGTACTGAGTACTGCTACCTCAGAAGAGCAGCACAGGGCACAGTGTGGGCTAACTTAAACTCAAGTAAATAACGTTTAAATATGTTTTGGTGACCTTTCATGTGTAAAACATTGGGTAAATAAGAAGTATGAGCATTTAGTTCAAATTCAAAAATACAAATGCACTATATACTCAACATGCAAAAGGTTAGCATAAGCACTTTTTTATATATATTCACACAGTATCTGGAAAACCTCATTTACATGGTGATCAAAATAATATACTGCTTACGTATATTACGTATATTACGTACGTCACATTATTTTGAGCTGTTATTAATCTGTTACTCAACTGATTTTCAATTTTGGGTGACCCCTGCTAAACATTTAGGGTGACATTAAAGGCCCCAATGCTGCAGACGTAAGCATGTGTATAACGTGCTGAAGTGCTTAAAGGAAGGGAGCACAAATATGTATCAAGTTCAAACTTGAAAACAGGTGGTTTAAAGTTATACAAGTTACACAGAATAGTAAATAACTTTTTAAAGAAGTAGCTTATGTGGTTCAGCAATTAAATAGCTGTTTTTATTCTGATACTCCATCTCACCAAAAAAAAAAAAGGATGAAAAAGCGGTGTGAGAAAATAATTGGTAAAATTTCATCTGAATCTGCAAATTCAAAACTGCAACTCCTTCCCACTCCCAACCATAGCAGGGAATAAAGCTGCTGGGCCAGTATCTGACCTACCCCAATGGGCCTGCAAGGTGGTTTTTGTGCCATGAGTGAAGAAAGCAGCACTGCCAGCCCCACCAGAAGCCCACAGCTCATGCTAGAGCTGCTTTTTCCCTTTGGCTAAAGCGAGTTTAATGCCTGGGTGCCAGAGGGAGGCACCCAGGGTCACATGGCTTGCGCAGCCCCTCGCTCCAGCACTGTCCCCAGGACTTGCAGGGGCGCAGAAACACCTGTACGGTTTCCCAGCACGGCCGAAGAGACACCTGGGGCCTGGGGGCAGCCAGAGTCAAGCCCCAGGGGGGCTGGGAGGGCAGGAGGGAGCTATGGCCCTCCTCATGGGACTCCCAGGCTCCTCTCTGGATAGGAACTGGAGAACAACAGAAAAAGAAGGTGCTCTTAGTTTTATCAGGTGTTTTCGAGAATGAAACAAAAAAGAAAAAAAAAAGGCTTCCACTAACATCTCTTCTGAAGGAAAAGCCTTGGTTTAAAAAAGAAGGAAAAGGAAGGAAGGAAGGAAGGAAGGAAGGAAGGAAGGGAGGAAGGAAGGAAGGAAGGAAGGGAGGAAGGAAGGAAGGAAGGAAGGGAGGAAGGAAGGAAGGAAGGAAGGGAGGAAGGAAGGAAGGAAGGAAGGGAGGAAGGAAGGAAGGAAGGAAGGGAGGAAGGAAGGAAGGAAGGAAGGGAGGAAGGAAGGAAGGAAGGAAGGGAGGAAGGAAGGAAGGAAGGAAGGGAGGAAGGAAGGAAGGAAGGAAGGGAGGAAGGAAGGAAGGAAGGAAGGAAAACAATTATCAAGGCCTCTGTAAAGTGTTTTCTCAGGTTTCCTGACAATGCCAGTCTCTGAGGAAAGAGCAACTTCCTACAGCTATGGGGAGCAATTCCACTGGCGAGAAAATGCGCCGCTTCAGGCAAGCACTGCTGCCTAAGGAGCACAACCTGGCTGCTGCCACTGCCAGTCAGCTCTGGGAGGACGCAGGGGGATGCCCCAGGGCAGGGCTTGTCACTGAGGTGCGTGTCTGCACCAGGTGGGGACAGGGCTGCAAAGCTGCAGAGTGGGGCAGAAAGCTGGCAGTTGCCTCCAGGCCCCTCACTTTGCCCCAAGGCAGGTCTGGGGGGAGCTGGGCAGGACTGATGACCACAGCCAGGCCTGGTCTGCACCCCTAGCAGCCAAGGTTCCCTCCCAGCCAGCATGGTGCCCCCTCTCCAGCCTGGTCTGCACCCCTGGGAAGCAGAGCTCGCTGCCGAGGCCTCCACCCCAAGGTGCCCCCAAGGCCTTGTCTGCACCCCCTGAGCAGCAGCCCCCTCTCCAGTTCTAACAAAACTCCTTCTGTGCCCTGCTGAAGCATTGGGGCCCTGCAAGGCCTGCAGCTGCTCAAGGAGCAGGGATGGAGATAGAGGGGGTGCAGGTCACCCTGGGGGGAGGCCCAGTGAAGTGGGGCACGAGTATGTTAACTTCTGGCCCCAGCGGGTAAAATCCATTCCCACAGACAGCCTGCAGGGGAAGGGAGGGTCCTTCATTTACTAAGCAGCCCTGAGCAGCCGGAGGAATACAAAACCTGTCCCTGCCGGGAGCTCCCTCCTCTTACTCAGCTCCCTCCCTGCCAGGGCCACAGGCAGGAGATTTTGCAATATGTGGGGAAAGAGACAAGCACTGGGAACACAGGAGTGGGAAAGGAACAGCCACTGTGTTACATAAAGGAAGTGGGTGAGGAGAACAGGACAGACAGACCGACGTGTGCGCACGCACAGCAGCTAATCTTGGGACATGAGGGAATGGATGGCTGAGCTGCTCTTGGGAAGGAAAGGAAATGCATGTCCAACCGCCACTCGGCTGGCTGGGGCTGGAAGGGATGGGGACAGCCCTACAGTGGCCATGCAGCCGCCTGTGTGGAGTGGATAAAGGGACAGGCGAGGAGAAAAAGGCACCGTCACTGCACATACAGACCAGTGAGAGCAGGGACGTCCTTCCTAGGCTCCCCTTGCAGTCGAGTTTTGCACTCCCCTCCACCGCCTGTGTGCTGCTGAGGAACCCAGCCCTGCTGCAGCTTGCTAGGAGACAGCACAGGGCTTGGTGGTTATGGGTGTATGCTAAATGGAGGCTCCTGCTGCCCTGCTGGTTGCTGCTGTGCTTTCAGAGAGAGGAGGAGGAGATGGAGGAGGAGGAGGGAGGGATGTGAAAGTGGGTCAGGAATGTAACTAGACTCTGCCCCGCTTGTTGCAGGCACAGGCGGCGCTGCCTCAGCGATGGAAAGCAGGCATTTCACTGTTGATGTTCCCCAGCCGTAGCCGCTGGCGGTTACCAGGGGATCCTGAAGGATGTGTTTCCCTGTGACCCTTTGAGAAGAAAAACTTAGTTGCCTCAGTAACCAAGTTTGGCTTGGATGCAATGATGCAGTAAATATCATAGGTGAACCTTGCTAATGGAGGCGGAGGAGGAAGCTGGAGCTGCATAGGCCGGATCACTCTTGCAGACAGGTTGAGAAACATTTAAAATATGTTCCACCTAGCTGTATCAGTTAAGTATGTGGCTTATATTTCCTGCTGCAGTAAAACTCTCAGAATTTATCCCCTACATATTGTAAACTACTTAGAAAAGAGAGATAGAAATAAATTGCCTTGCTGATATAGTGTGAGGTACTCGCTCACAGCTCTGCCTTCACATAGCCCTTTTGCAGAGTTGAGATGCAAGTGAATTTTGTTTGAGGGCTGTAATTTTTAAAAGAGGAGCAAAGGAAGATGAGTGCAGATGGAAAAACTTAACTTTGCATCTATCTTCAGTATTGCCACTTATTATTTTGTATTGATGATGAATACTTCTTAGATAATACAGTGAACTCATCGACTCTGCTCCTTTAGGAGATCATGAAACTAACTACTTTAAAAGTGGGAAACACAAAGAACAAGCAAAAATTATTGAACTTGAGGCCCAGTCATGCAGCGTTCTTCTCTATTCCCTCCAGCTCTTACCATTTGATTTCTCTCTTCTCCTTATAGTGAAACAGACCTTTATTCACAGAGGTGGAGAATCACTTTTCAGAGTGAGAGTTAAGAACTGGAAAGAAACATGAAAGACAGATGCTTCGATATATCAGTTTCTCCTTTACTTTTCCTCCAGAGTCTTTAAAAAAAAAAAAAAAAACGCATCTATTCCAAAGAAAATCCAGGTTGCTGTGTGTGGGACTGATTCTGCTCCCAGCCTCGGTATCAACAGAGGAGAACTGGGCTGTCAGACAACAGATGTGTCAAGAATGAGGGGACACACCGAGAATGCCAGTGGAGGTGATGCAGGAGATTCTTACCTATCCAGCTGCTGCATGTGGATTTGCACATACAATTCTAAGGCAACAGAAGTCACTGAAGTAAAGTGCACAGTTATTCTTTTGTTACCTCTTTGAATTATGCATCAGTGAGGTATTGCTATAAATAAAATAAATAAATATTCTTGTAGTTTTTATTTTTTCCATCTCTGAAAGCTATTCAAAGCATCCATGTCCTTTAATTCAAGGACATTCAAGGATACATAATGAATCTTACTGTTTCACTTTTTGCAAGGGAGAATTTGTGAAGTTGACTTCCCAAGTAATTTCCTACTGAAAGCTAAATTTAATAATCAAAGTTATATAAATAAGCAAAGTATGGTAAAATATAACTAATCCATTGTAACATTAGTTCCTATTTTAAGAAAAAAATGTAGAAACTGATAATGGTTTAAGTGTTGTGGGCCACAGCTGAGAGCCTTAGTTGAAAGCCTAGGTGTTATCTCATAGATGAATGTAACTCATTGCCTCCAGTCATGGAAAATATCTAAACAATTTCCATCCACAGATTTAAGATCAATAATTGCCTTGATCTTGTATGTGTATTTTTGTGGAAAAACATTACTTGGTTAAGACAAGTCTCCTCTTCCACACAGAACAGTCACAATCTTCTCATACCATCTGCTTGCATATTGAGCCCCGTCTCCATGCAGTCTTAGAGACCTGGTCAGAGGGAGCTCACAAAGTTCTCACATTGTTGGATGAAAATATGAGATTAGAGAGTAATTTTGGCACTGCAAGGGAAAGTCCTGGTGGTTCCACCTATTATCAGCATATTTCCGTGTATTTTGAAGCAATGTGGCGACCTAGGAAAACAAAACCTTATGGAGGAGAAGTAATTTCCCTAGTGATCATTTTTTCACATAGTAATAAAGAGGGTCTAATTTCATTGTTATGATGGGCCCTTTTTATGCTTCTTTGGTCAAGTAAAAAGCCTTATGTCAATCATAAGAAGATTTTTCCGCTGCTCTCGATATAGGAGAATCTGTAGAGCTGCATGGTGTGATGTGAGGAAGGAGATGTGGCCAGAGCTGCTGCTTTCTAGTTATTCTTGACTCAGGCAAAGGCCTTTCTGTTCAAGGGTAAATGGTAGGGACCTTGGTACTTCTCTCAATCTATATTGATGCCTTGAGAGACTCACTTAAAGATTTGACAATACGACAAAGCACGAAGCACAAAGCACAGCTTAGGTATAATGGAGAGTTAGGCCTAGAATTTGGTGTTGCTTAGGGCTGGAGTTCAAGTATAGAGTTCAAGGCTACTTTTCAGTATCAAGCTCTCTGTATGGGCTTAGTCTGCGGTGAGAGGGTAGTTAATGCAAAAGAATGGAAAAGGAAAAAAAAAGGAACACTTTCAGGTCTGATATCTGGATTTGCCTGCAAAAAGTATATTTATTATGATTAACTTTAACTTGAATAATAAAAAATCTGTAGGAAAAAAAAAGCTATTTAAAATACCAGTGTTCAGCTGAGTGTCCTGTTTGTCAGAAAGAAAAAAAAAAAACTCCAGTTTTACTAATAATTACATTAGTAGGCTATTGTGCATGGTTTAGTGAAACACTTCTTGTTGCAGTAATTTCAGTACGATTTGGCTTTTAAAATGATCATTTACAGCATAGGTAATAATGAAGAAAAAAGATTAGCACATCTTGTTTCCACTGTGCAGGGGAACTAATTTTCATTTTACTAAGTTGGCTAACTGGATTCAGGAGGAGGGTAAAATTAGACTCTATTAAGACAGAGTTAAAGAGTTAGCTTCATGCTATTTTTGAAATTTATTTCCTTGGTTAATATCTTGTTTTTACCAGACTGAATTGCAGAAACTTCTTTGTGAAGAGGATGAAACAATAGCAGCAAAGGTATGATCCCACAGCATGCTCAATAGGGACCTCAAACCCTATTACCATTTTAATGATGTCATTGTTAAGCAAAGCAGTCTTAAGATTAAATCATTTACTTCCTTAAGAAAACCATGTATTTGTTGAGCGTTTTTCCTTCAGCAACCAAACTGCAGTAGTGTCTGACTTTCTCTTGAAACTCCATCACGTAGTTTCAAAGCTTTTTTTGCAGCTGGAGAGTGTCAGCCACTCACTGTACTTACAAAACAGGTTTAAAAGCAGACACGGTTAACAGGATGTGACATAAACTCTGTTCAGAACAGTATGTGAAACATCCCTGTACTTTTCTAATACCTGAAAGAGGCCATTTCGGCTTATAATGCAACAACTCATCTTAAAGTTTGAATTCAACCAGAAAGTTTGAAGAAAGGTGTATTTCACGTGTATCTTATTCAGAATTATTTCAGTGAACTTTTGCTTATCTGTACTGAAAAGATGTGTTAAAACCAGTCTGACAACTTTTTTCGTAACGACATGTGCTGGAGGGCCTCGAGAAAACAGTTTTGAAACAAAATCAGAGCTGAACTACTGAAATGCTTTGAACAAGAAGAATGTTCATTAAACACGTTTCCCTGATTTTTGCAGTGTCCCAAACAACAAAAGTCAGGTATTTGATGATTTATAGCATCTCTTCCAGGGAGATGCTTCAGAAGGAGCTTGAAAGATTTCCATCTTGCAAGTAGGAACATGGTGGGCTTAAAATGCTTAGCCTACTCTACTATTTTTCTTTTAAGACTGTCGCCTGAATTTACTGGATCTCATTTTAAAACAGGAATATGAAAGTCTCAATTACCCACCCAGCTCCTATCATCGGTGTAATCCAGCTAACACCCACATGACAGGCTATACGCAGAGGTGGACCATGGGCGGTGTCGTTTTTGCATTTCACCAGAAATAGTCATCATGGTATAGTCCTGCTTTCACTGAGTTCCCATTAACTAGAAATCACTGAAGTGAAATCAGACTTCGTCGCCCAAGGTTGTACTCTTTTTCACTCCCACAAAGGGCAGTGCTTCGGGTCATGGGGCTTGGGCATGGGTCCTCCCACCCAAGTCCAGAAGACAGTGGAAGAGCCTGACCACCTCCTCTGCAGGCACCTGGCAGTGCTTACTCTGCCCTGGAGATTTGAGGAGGAGGGACATGAATAAATAGTTCACTGTTTGGCTCTCCCTTTCCAAATGCTAATTTCTCAATACTTCTCAGTACCCTTTTCTAGATGTGCAACAATGTGTGTCAGGTCAGACTGGGTTACTCAGCACCTTTGAAAAATTTATCTCACCATATATTGCTTTCTGTGAAAAATCAAGCTGAGTGGCACAAAAATATAAGAGTGCTCTTAGAAGAGACTGTGTGTGTCACCTTTTAGGATATATGTTTCCTATGCAAATAAATGTAAGGCAAACAAATAGTAGTGTCATGTTAAGGCAAGGGCAACTGGGGTTAATTTAGTTTGAAGCAGAGCAACTCAGACTAAAAAAGAAATACACCAAAGGGGAAAGGTCTTCTGGTGTAATCAATCAGCAACACAAGAATTTGAGAAAAGTCAGGATATTGAGAGGAATTTACACTTTGGGTTACTCAAAGTAGCTCCCAACTCTGAAAACGCACAGAAGTTAGAGGCTATGTTTCCTGAAGTAGCTATCCTGGAGGGGAGAGTAAAGAAATAATCTCCATCACATCCTGGGCTGTGTTTTGAAGGGCTGCTGTCAATGATTCTTCCTCCTAGGCATTCCCAGGAGCTGTGTTTTTATCTGCTTTGGGAGTAGATGGTGGTATTGCCGGGACGATTTACCCAGCCTCTTGGTATTTTCTTTGAAGTCTTAGTTAACAGCAAACAAGAGACTCTATAAAGATTACTTTTGCAACACAGAAAACACCTAAGCACCCTCCTCATTTTTTTTCTGTGTGGGGCAAACCCACCCCAGATCTGCAGTGTTACAGAGCTTTCTCTCTTACCTTAAATGTCAAGATTAGGATTCAACTTGCAAAGAAACACTGGACAGGGCAAAATCTTTGGCCTAACCCTTCCCTCTTCCCACCTCATGCTCTGTTTCAAATTCTCTGCCCCCTTTTTTTTTTCTTTTTACCTAGATATCCTTCATCAGCCCAGTTGCTTGCTTTCCTAAAGTGTCAGTCCATCACTTCCTGTGTCTGTTCCTGAGTGTTGGAGCAATAGTAGATGCTTTTTCTATTACCAGTCTACTTAAAGCAGAGATCCAGCTACCAGACTGGTCTCCATTCAAAAGCTGTAAAAGTAGAACTATGAGCAATGTAATTTCTGTAATTTCTAAAACATTTATTTATTTACTTATTTATTTTATTTTATTTTATTTTATTTTATTTTATTTTATTTTATTTTATTTAAACACAGTTATACAGCTTACAGATCTCATCCTGCTGTAGCGACAACCTCTTACTCTATTTCCTGGACTGAAATGAGCATTATTGATATAAGCAGGGCAGGAGGGAGGGGAGGGCACTCCTATACCTGCCCTTTCCACTTCTTGCTGTCTAGATCCCTCCCTCTCTCAGACTCGCTTCCTTCCGTAGTGCAATGGGACTCACAAAATCGGCCTCTTCTGTAAAGTGCTGTAAGATTTATTGGGAAGAGCATGACATGAAGTTAGGCAGCAGTAGCTGTGGTAGCAGTACTATATACCACTGCCACTGGCGGGGGTAGTTTTGCTACATTTTATTGCTATACATAAAGCAGCAATACTATTTTCAGACTTAGAAGCTCCTACTCTTCAGACAAGCAAGGGTACAGTAGCATCTTACTTAAGAAAATATTTGTGCTGTGTGATATCATTGCTGTGGTCTTCTTAATATCTTGTCAGGATCCTGGCAGAAGTGAGGATCAGATATCTGTAATAAGGAAAATGCAGGAAATTCTCTTTTAACCAGATATTAACCTTGAGATAGTCTATACTTCACAGGGAGGTAGTAAATGGCTTAGGTATAATTTCTCTTCCTTTCTTTTTTGAAATCAGGATGGTTTCTAGTAATTTAAAGTGTTGTTAAATTATTACTATAAGTACAACTATATTTCTTTCAACATTTCACAGAAAACTGATATTAAGTGAGTTACACAAGTCTGGTATTCCTCACAGCTGGGTATGTCAGCATTTTTTTAACTTCCTCTTTTTTTCTTTCTTTTAAGCAGGCCTCATAACCAGTCTTGGAGGATGTCGTTAATATTGGATAATTCAGGAATAAGTTTTTTTAAGCATTTAGACCTGTCAGTCACACTGCCCTATTTTCCTGCTGATATATTCATAGCACTAATTCAGAGGCCATTACAAAACTCTGATCCTAGAGGCAGTTTTCCTTAATCTCATATCTCAGTTTACTAGCTGGTAATTTTCATTTTGTTTTTGAAGTAACTAAAATGCACATGCAAATTTATGGTTGGTGCTTTTATCAGTGAGGGGAAAGCAGTGAGAGGCAGAGGGATAGTAATTTAACTGCATTTCTACCCTTCCCTGACCCATTGCTTGAAATGGAAAATCCTCCACAAAAGTAGCAGACTGTATAGGCTGAGCAATGGCTGTATACACTGCACATTAATTTGAAGATGAGCCTCTTCATCCTTGCTCTGTGTTGTCCCCCAGGTCATGTGATGGCCTTGCGATGGGGTCAGACACCCATTTTCCAAAGAATGTCCCAGAAAGCACTGTGTGGGTGATACTACAATTGTGTATATTCCTACAATGGAGTAGTGTGTTTGTGTAAAGGGAAGAGGAATTTTGCTTTGGAAAGTTAATGTGAATGCCAAATGATAAATAAAAGGCTGAAATGAAAAATAGGCCCTGAAGAAAGGAAAGCATTGTAATAAGGCAACATTTATCCCTGCAGACCCTCTGAAGCCTGCGGAAAGGGTTTATGGATGAGAGATGACCAACAGAGAGCATGCAGGATCATCGTTAACAGCAGATAGGCAGAATTCTGCAGCAGCCCTGTCACAAAACACAAGGCTACTTAATGTTCAAGTTAATAATTCATAGGACCCTGTGTTATTCAGGAGCATTTGGCAAACATCTTCTAACATTACTGGATTCCTTAAAGACGTTTGCAGGTCACATCTACAAGTGGCTGTCTGCTACCTGGCATTTTTTATACATAATATTTTTAACAAATCTTTTTGTCGTTATCTGCACACTGACTCCATCTCACTGTACCATGAAACAATCATCCTCTCTTTTTCTTGCATAAAGGCTATAGATGAAAATCTCTCTAGGTGATTTTATTGTTATCCTGTTCTCCAAATCCTTATCCTGGGTTCTGATAAGTAAAGAAAACCGTACTAACCATGTGTATTTCCCAAATAGAAATGGCTCTTAACTTGTGTTGTTCTTCTTTAAAGTTCAAACTCTCTTTTCACTGTATTATTTGCATTCTTGAAATCTTTTTATTGCTTTTTCATAGTATCCTTCGTATCTTTCTTTAACTGCAATGGCCTCCATCTCTTTCTCCAACTGTTTAGAATTAATTGGGAAGAATGTAACTTGTTCTCTCAGTAATTTTTTTCCAGTGTTTCAACATGCTACAACATATTTTACAAAGTACAGAGGATTCTAAATGAATATTCCTTAACAAGTTTCACTTTCAAACTAGCTTCCTGGTGTTATTCAAAAAAAAAAAAAGAAAGAAAAAAAAGCAGATAATTTCGTTGCTGGTAAGTGAATTTACACTGGATTTTTTCAGCAAATTGTTTTGATTATGAATGCTGATTAAGCTCTTCTTGTGAAGTTTTCTTAATTTTGAGGTGACCCATTCATCTAGCTGCTGGCAGTATCCCCAGTGGATGGTTACTTGGGATGTACAGCAGTACAAGAGTGTCACCTTCCCATTTTCATTAGAGATGACACAACTAGTTATTTGTATTATGTCATTATTTTTTTTAAATGGAACAACTGTATTTCATACTTACATGCTCAAGTTTCAGTGGTGCTCAGCAGACATGGAAGCAATGAACAGGCTTAACATCTCTGAAAATCAGGCTGCATAGGTGCCTAGAAAATATAAAAACAGGTGTCTCAACACAGTCATCTTAACAGGAAAAAAAATAGCCTAGTTCTTTTTTTCTAATCTATTGAAAAATAGCTGAAGTATTGCTTACTAGCAAAAGCAGAGTATACTGCTTAATGGATCACTTGCTCATTCTGATACAAAATCCAGCAAATTCCATGATGTTTCTATTTCAAATTGAAAATGTTTTTACTAAATTCTACAGCCTGTTTTCCAACATATCATACTTGTTCCATTTCCTAAATTGTAAAAAAGCTACAATTATGTTCTATGCCATTTGAGAAGCTTACAGTTGGCAGTATGAATTGTGACATGACATCGTGTTTTACCAGTCCTGGAAGTTTAGTTTAGGCTCTCTTAATTACATAAAGTTCCCTTTTCTCACCTTGCCCTGGGATAACTGGGTGGTATGGCAGCCCAGAGCCTCTGGGATGCTAAAATAATCTGCATTAACCCTATAAACATACTTTTGCTTTGATGTTATCATGACTAGCAGCTAGCTGAATTACAGTTCCCTTGTGATGAACTTTCATATGATAAGAACGAGAGCAGCGATAAAAGGATGAAAAAGTTGCAAGACAGCTGATGTGTTTTTAGTTCAGGGGGAGAAAGGACCTCAGTTTATAGGAGGTGATTTGGGGCACGCATGTAGTGAAAGCTCGGGATCCCCATGGCACTGCTGCTGCTCAACGGGGCTCGCGCTCGCTGTGGGGAACAGCCACAGGAACTGGTTGTGGCTCCCCCGCCGGGGATTTTTTCCCTTTGGCAAATCATTGTCTTTTAGATTCCTCAAAGCTTTGTTCAAAGTACAGCTGTGTTTCAATAATAACTTATTTCTGTGCAATTCCAGTTCAGCGGTTTTTATTACATATGCTGCTAACATTTTCACATGAGTACTCTAGCTGTACACTAGTTCCCTGCAGTCAGCACTAATCCAAGATCATGCCAGGAGTTGCCTCTATTACTTTCTGTGCTACTAAACGTTTGTGTGTTTAACTATCATGAACGCTTCTCATTTTATTTTCCCTTCATTCCAGCATTGTTTCAGTTTTCCAAACCCCACTTTTTTTACCCATATTTGCTTCCGCAAGATTCAGCTGTAATTTCCATTTTTAAGCAATGTTTTCCAAGTACAAAGCTTTAAAAGAACTGTCATTTTCCCAATATGACATCAGAACCCACTATTTTTTTCTTTTTTTTTTCAGCTTGGTTGGATAATGAAGTGTTCATAATAGGAAGGGACTAATGATACCAGCTCCAATTAATCACCACAGTACAAGTAGGTACAGTGTATGTTTCCTCTGTTCTGCTGTGTCAGTAACCTGGAGTCTAGACCAGAAACATCATCTGTAGATCTGTCTTCAAGATTATCCCAAGAAATGTGTGCAGACTGTGGTGAATCGTGTCCGCTGGCTGGTGGATTGGCGGTTTTGCAGCCAACACAAAAACAATAGGCAGCATTTTTTATTAAGTCTGTGCACTGTGAACAACAGACTAGGTCTCCTGAGGTAAATCACCTCATCTTGCAGCAAAAACCACAGTGCAAAATTTCACGTCACTTAGGAGACCATTCACTACTGACTTCTTTATTACATTTAACTACAATGATTGCACAGCTCCTTTAAATACCAGTTTAAAAAAAAAAAATTTTTTAAAAAAAAAATAAAACAATGTACTTACGTACTTTTAAGTCTGAGACTTTTAGTGCAACTTTCTACCCCACTTTAGGACATGTGCGTGTGTGTAAGAGAATAATTGTGGAACATACCCATGTCCTTCAGTAGATGGTATTTTTGCTTGTGGACAGTTGCTCAGAAGGCTTTAATCCATCAAATTCATCAGTTCAGGGTGTGTGTTTAAATCAGACTTTGCATCCAAGTCTCCAGAAGTAGAAGGCTAGTGCTCCAATCTACTGTGCTGTTGGGCTCATTAGCAGTCTTTTCCTTGGGCCTCCTCTTAGATCTTTACTCTGATGAAGGTAGCCTCCATTCTCAGGCCTTTTGTGGTGGTGTTTGATCATTTTAAAAACAATTTTGCTAAACTATTCAGGCTGCTAACTTGAACTCTAGGGCTTACCTTCAGCCAGTTCAAAGAGGGAAAGGACATGCTGTAAATAGCCAGCTTAATCAAACAACTTGGAAGGTCAGTGTGAACTGAGTACATAAAATTTTTCACAAAATTATTGTGGAAAAAATGTACTTCCAGTTGCCATTTAATCAAAATCAATAGCTGAGATTATTGCACCAGTAGATTTAGAGAGCCAGAACAGTAAGTTGCTGAAGAAATTGTGCCTAAAAGACAGGATTTCATCATGTTTTTGTGGATAGTAACCCCAGATTATTTAATCCATTGCTGTAAATTCATGGGCTAATGACTGCAAACGAAAAATCTGAAGTTTATGTGTTTTCTGTCCTTCCTAGTGACTCAGTGTTCCACCGAGGAAGAGCCTGATGATGATTGTGGCCCATTCTTAGAAAACATGTTTCAAGAGACAAGATTTCCATTCAGTGAATCATTTCAGGTAAAATCTCTCTTATGTCTCTTATGCTCATTTTAATAATAGTGGTTTGGGTTTTTTTTTTTTCTCATTTCAAGTTTCATTTTAGATAGAACACAGTCCCATCTGACCACCAAAGTAATTGAAAAAAAAAAGAGACATTTAGTAACAAATTACCCAGTCTACCCTCCCTACCAAATCTTCTCTCTCTAGATGCTCATTGAGATGGTTTTCACCATTTTCATTGCTCATAGGAAGCAACCAGATTATGCAACGTTATCCATTATAGAAGCTGAAAAAAGGAGTGCAAAAAATGTACTGAGAATAGTTTGTTCTTGAGAATTTGTTATTTAAAAATTGAAATAAGTAAATGATAAATAAAGGTAAAAGTGTCAAAATTGGGACTTAAATCCTCTTACGCACATTTGTTAAATATTCAAATACTTTGCAAGTATTTAGTTTTCTTTCTGTGGAAGAAAATATTTTCTTAAATAAAAGTTCCAGAAATGATCTAAAATACCTCCCTATAACAATCTAATGCCTCTCCAGTCTACACACCAATTTTATTCTGTCTGAAGAAACCTTCTTTGAACTTAGTTCATGCTGGTTTGGGGAATGTCATTTAATTATACTAGCCTTTTTCACTCTCCCTTGATTTTTAATTCACTGCATCTTTCCCAAGTATTTCTGTTTCCTCTTCCCCAAATCCCTTTGCTGCAGCCTCCCCTACATTTCATTAATCTCTGCCCTTGGAAGTTGTCCTGCTTTTTCCTTCCCTGCAGGGTAACTGCTCCCTCACATACTTTCTTCATGACTGCTGCCTCACTTCTTATTTCTTCACTTCTTTACTGGTTGCTGGCCCTCTCTGCCCAGTCCCTCCTGCTTTGTGCATCTGTCTCAAAGTGCTGCCTACCAGTTTTTCCCTGGACTCCTTGGGGCTTCCTTTTTCCCTACCCACGTTTCTGCTTGCAGGCTTTGAGCTATAATTAGAAATGCCATGAAGAAAATACAAATCTAGCCTTCAAAAATAAAGAAAAAAAAAAAAGAGAGAGAGAAGCAAGTGAAATCTGCAAGGCCACAGGCCAGGCTCGCCAGAGAAGCTGTTAAGTCTGCAATAATTAAGAACATTTGAAAGTAAACCAATATAATACTAAGAAATATAGTGACAGAACACTACAGTAAATAATGCAGAACATAATAGTAAATAATTATATATTAATAATAATGATAAGTAAATCCTGCTGTAGCAGGATGTTGGTGCTTTCCCTCAGCTGATATCTCAGCTGATCCTGTACCAACTTTTTAAGCAACTAAATATGAAGAATTACTATCAGCCTGTAGATTTATTTTGTTTGTGAGAGTTTTCTGAATCAGCTCTTTGCAGCATATTTGGCATAGGGAAACACAAGGCTACTTGCTTTGAGTAGGGAATATAATTACATTTAAACTAAAAATAAATTAGGTGTGAGAGGCTGGGTGGTCAGTAACAAGTCATGTTGAGTACCAAATCACAAAATGGGTATTAAACACTAACTTATTTTTGCACGTGTGGTTTTTTTTTGCATCACCTGGACACAAAAGCTCCTCAGCAGCGATGCAGAGTGTTAAAAGAATAAAAATATTGCTGTGGGTGTTTTCGCTTACCGTTGCTCTTTTTCCCTCTCCCTTTCTACAGACACACTCACACACAACCTGTTCCTGGGGCTGTACATTAGTGATCAGAGAACTGTTTGAGAATGGAAATGTCAAACATCTGCTCGTTAGTTTGCCACACTACATTTTTAAGCATCCCGAGCCATAAGTGTGCTGCTCAGAACTTTCCTAAGTAATTAATTATCCTCCAGTATATCTTCCTAAGAATCAGCCAGTTAAAATGTACTTAAAAAAAAATATTCTTCTTTTAAGGATTTTGGTTATGAAAATGGTACTAGCCCCATTCTGTGCTCCTGTTGCTTGTCTTAGTTCTATGAGGCTCAAGCCTATGTCAGTTGTTCACGTATAACTTTAGGCATTCTCTAGTTACCTTTGGATTCAGGGCCTAATTCTTACAATTTCCTGAAAGAACAGGTTTCAATTGTTGATCTTCCCCAGGAAGGACTGGGAACATTGTCTATCACTGAAGCAGTCTAGGAGAGTGGCCTATGCTATTTTTTATACCCTGAAGATGAGGGCTGGTGGAGAAACAAGTTCATTAATCTGGTCCAGTCCCGAGGCTGCTCTACATTGCATTTATCTACTGGAGATTCCCAAATGGAAAGAAGACAAGGAGATGGAGGCAGCAGTTCTAGCAGCCAGAGACTTCAGCTAATGCTGTAACATACCCTCCAAACTGTCACCTGTGAGGAAAAAATGGTGTGGGTTTCAGAAATGCTGTTTTCATGTTTCCAAATGACTCCTTAGAGAAGAGACATCCTGAGCTAACTCGGTGAGACAGCTCTGTTTCGTACTGTTGAAACTGCTCAACGCAGACGAAGGAAATACTGAGCACTCATTTTTTTCTTCTTCTTCTTTAAGTGCCTGTAATCCCTAAAATACTGTAGCCTGAGGACAGGCCAGACCCTGTGGTGACTAAGGCAGCTAAGATGGCTTAGTGCCTGAAGAAGTGCACTTGGATTTGGGGGGAAACTTGGGGTTTATTTCCAGCTGTGCCGTTAGTAGCCCATTGAGACATGGAGTAAATTACTTAACATCTCAATGTTGCTTTAGGTTTTCTTTTGCTCGCTAAGGGCCTAATGCTAAGGTAACTTGACTTTCTGATCATTCAGGCCTGCACTCGGGGATAAATGGTGAGATGAGCCACAGGAGAAAGTGCCAGCACCCTGCTACACAGCTCCCTTGCTGCAAGATTTCCAGAAATTGAGGTAGCTGAGCATGGTGGTGCATCACTTTTACCCCCATAAGGGAAAGGGGAATGCTGTATGATAGTGCGTCACCTGGCAAATGCTATATGAAAGTTAGCTGCTGGTATTATCTGATCTGCTTTTCTGCAGGGTTTTCCATTGCAGGATTTCATTAAGTCTAACTTTGTAAAGATTAAGAAATATATTTAACTGAACTTTCTACCTTCTGTTTTGTATAAATATCTTGCTCGTGTGGCAGATGCACTCTGCAGTTTTACATATGTTCTTGTGGAGTCTCTGATCCAGGTAGCCCACATCTTGTTTGAAGAAAAAATAAACACACAAAAAAACCCACAAAAGCAAAACTGAAAATCCCAGCCCTCCAAGAAAACAGAAGAGTGGCATGCTTATTCATTTAAAGAAATAACTTGGTTGAAATGTAAAGTAAGTTCAACCATTTCTTTTGGTCTTAGGTTTCATAAAGACTTATTTCTTAAAGCATCCAAGGCCAAATTCTCTGAATCAGCAGGTAAGCCTTTCACTGCATGAGGATGCTGGCTAAATCTTGCCTCTCAGCACAAGCAAGGACATCAGCAAGAGGATGGAGGCAAGAGGATTCTTTTCTCTTTTTCCCCACAGCAGATGCTGTGCCAGCATAAGCTCAAGCAGCAGGTGGGACCTCCAATACCTCTAATGTCCTCTGAAGCTGGAGAGCTACAGGTGGGACGGAAGGAGCTGACTCTCAGTGGCAGCCTCAGCCAGCCTTTAAATGCAGTCTTGAAGCGTTGGAAAGTCAGGGCTCAAAGTGACCTCCTTAGTGTGTAAAATACTCAAGGTTTGTAAGAGATGTGACTTACTCAAAACGGTTTTGACCAAAAGGGATGTACAAGCATTAGAAGAAATACAAGCAACTTCTAAATACTGTGGTCTGAAGGAAAGAGTACTGATAATGTCTAATCGGAAGGGGAAGCGGGGATCTCATTTTCTAGCTAATGTTCATCTCCTGTTTTACCGCCAATACTCGTTTTAGTCTCTGTTTTAAGACATCATAGCATCCTCAAACTGTGGCCTTCACATAAGCTACACATCCTGTTTCTCTTCTCTCCTTGAAGAAATGTTATCAGCATCTCTGGTACTTCAACTCTGGGTGGGGACAGAGGTGTCCTCTTCTTGGGACAGGAGCTGGTGGCTTTTACGTCACCAGGATGGCTATGTCACTACTTTTTAATTAAATTAACAAAGCACAAAATGCTTTCACAAAACACCTGCTTATACCTGCACTGTATTGATGATTAACTGTATTTAACATCAATAGAGTAGGATAAGAGATGTGATTATTATTAAAAAGTTGGAGGCAGTCTTCTTGCCCCTTATCATGTGTACCATCACTGTTCAGTAATGATGTCACGATATCCCAAAACTACACAATCCATATGCCATTTTAGGAAAACAAACACTTCAATTGTCACAAATAAGAGCAAACAAAAATGGGATAAAAGCCAGGACTGCAGACAAAATGTAAGGGATATCTGTATTTTTAAAGCTGTGCTGGGAGAGTGATGACTTTTTCATTAGACAAAACATATCCCTACTTTCCCTTTCACTGGCATAAAAAAAAATCAACCATCTGCTTGAAATGCGACATGCAATCTTAGAGCAGGTTTTGATCATTTCAAGGCTTTACAAAAGTTTGAATAATGGAAAGTAGGGAAATGAAGTTATTTTAATTTCTCTTGCTCTGTGATAGCTCAGAGTTAGAATGCTTCTGCTGAATTGTTAAAGACATAGCACTTGTGACTATTTCATAAATACTGGTTGCTAATTTTTTTTAGTCATTACATAATTCTTCTTGCAAACTGCAGAAAGCATGGATGTTTCTTAATGAAAGTGCTGTATCAGTGGCCAACTCACGTGGTCAGAAAATGCTTTTGTGCTTTTTTTTTTAATTGACAGCACTATCATAATATGTACTGATTCACCTTTCATCTTTTTGGAAGGATGGATATGTTTAAGACAGAAATATATGCAACAAAAAGATTTTATCTACAAGATTAGATTTCAGGTGCACTGAATTGAAAAAAAAATCTTTTCCTATTTTGTCTATCCTCTTTATTTTATTTAATATGGACAGCTGCTTAAGGGTCTCTCAAGTTACAAAAGTCAGAGAGGGGATGTGAATCTTTATAAATGGGTAGTACCAAACTCCTTAAAGAATACTCTAGAGATATTAGCCACAGGTGAATTATACATGAGCTGTCAGCCACTACAGATTACCCATACAGGAATTTGCACCAGCTTAAACTACAGCAATTTATGTAAATGTCTGGGCAAACAAGGCCTTAGGTTGTAAACTGTTAGGCCTAATCTACACAGTTTATATGTATATGCCATTCAGTCTGAAATCACTGCAGTCTCCCAATGTGAATAAAATGTTTTAAGGGCTGGGCTTGAAATGCATAAACACTTTTTTTTTTTTTTTTTAAGTTGAGGCCTGACAGCAAGAGATATACAGGTAAAGATGCAAGTTGGCTACAAGGCTGTTGAGCTAGCTGACATTTCTACCACCATTGAAAGAGCAGATACAATAGAAATGGAGATGAAAACATTAAAGACACTTCATAGTGTATTTATTTTTAATGATACCTTTTGCGCGTGTGTGTGAGAAAAAGCCCTCCGATAGAATAAATGCAATTTGTAATGCTTGTAATTTTGTGGGGTAAACCAGGATATAGCTGCTCTGTCAGTCTACAACTCAGTATTAAGAGCTTAACAGTACTGACATTTATAAACAAAACTCTCACGTAATACTGCACAAAACTCAATGGAAAAAAAAAATCAACCTAGATAAACTCCTACAACAAATGTACACAAGTTAAAATTTCAGTTTCTCATATGTGTTCTGAAAACATGTTTGTACTATTTAGTTTTGCATTTCTGGCATTTCCAGATCACCACGGTTGCAGGTATTTTACTTGGGATCTGGAAGGAGAGATCATTATTCCTTACATAGAACACAGGTAACTTGGAGAGGAGGAAAAAAAAAACCAAGTTCTGTGCGTTCCTGACATGCACACCTTTACCCAGATGTTTTAAAAGGTTTACAGGAACACACAGGGCAAACTACAACTCAGCGATGACACCTCACACGCATCACATGCAAAAAGGGCTGCTTGCGAAAGGAGTTGGCTGGGGACACATGTGGAATTGCGCCGCCTTTTTCCATTTGAATCCCTTTTCAGCGAGGAGATAGGGTACCAGGTGAGTTGGTACCAGTCACTTGCCCTCAGGCCGAAGCAAGGGAAAGAAAAAAAAAAAAAAAAAAAAAAGAAGTGGAAAAAGAAACAAGGCCTCTTGTCTTTCAGGACTTTAAGGTTTCTTAAAACATAGTGGCCTTGTTTTAATACAGACACACCCAGATATGTGGATGGTTTTTGCATTATAATTTCCTACTATAGATCCTATATTAGCATCAGGTCATGAATATGGCATTTGAAAAGAGATCATCAGCCTCCTGATGGATTTCACTCTGTCTCCAAATAATACTGAAATCCAACAGTGCTAAACTATGCCTGATATCAGAATCTGGTTACTGTCATCAAAATATATCTGTCTTTACTTCTAGTTTTGTGGCAGTGTATCAAAGAGTGAGGGATAGATGACTGTACCCAAGAGTGCCTGGGTTCACATACATTTGTTTTACCCAACCTCCACATTAAATAGGATTTTTTCATATCACTTTTAAAAATATTTTTATTAAGAAGTTTTTAAACTTCATTCAAAGTTTATTTTAAAGATGTATGTTAGGCCCAAAACTTAGCTCTTGGTTCTTATACAGTATAAATAATAACTGTTTTAAGAACAAAACTGACACTTGAACAGAATCCTGTTATGCAATACTCCCCTGTCAGGGAAGGAAAATAGGGCATAACTATAGCCTATCCACTTTTTTTCATTTCTAGTCTCCTTCCGTGTTGCAAACATAGTCAATATTTTGCAAAGAGAACAAAGTGTCAGGGAAAAGAGCAGAAAGTATTCGGTGGTTGTCCTTCCAGCCATGTACTTCTTTGCCCAGTTATCTCCAGTTGCTTGACTTAGCTCTTAGGAGCTCAGTGTCTGTCACCCTAAACAGGTTGGTAGCACAACCCTGATTTAACAGGATGCACAGCATAGTAATGGAGTTCTGTCCTCCCTCCTTTTTAGCACATTTGGGTCAGAATCTCACCAGATGAATATTGCTGTGACTGTAAGGGATTGATGCACCTTATCTCCAGCTCTACCTCCTCTGAGGTGCACCAACAGCAGTAGAAAAAGAAAAGCAGGCTCTTCTCTCTGGAAAGTGCAGCTCTGGGTCCCAGCTTGGCTTCTCTAGATACACATTACATGTTTCTCAATCAGTCAGAGCTTTCTTCACTTGCCTTTGGACTAAACGATAGCAGCATGAGGGGGCTCAGCAGGACTCATTAGCTGGGGCCAAGTGCAGTAATGCAGCTTATACAGCTTCCATGTGGGACCTCGAGCTCTCCCAGATGCACTTTCCTTGTGTGCAGGTCCTGAAACAACTAAATGTTGGGAGGGGAAGGAAGGACCAGGAGATTTTGGAAAGGGGATGAGCAAGAGAAGTTCTGTTTCGCTGAAGTCCTAAAGTTCTCTGATAAGTAAGTAAGTAGTTCGTTTAAGTGGCAAAATGATCTAAAAAAAAAGAGCTTCAATCAGACCATGGCCAATCCTATAGTCATCCCTTTCATTTTTACATTTATCTGTGTCTCCTTATGTTTCCTTTCCATAATCGATGTTGGGGACGCACTTACTGACAGGAAT
>NW_010580883.1:122764-133334 GCF_000705375.1 Tinamus guttatus | reverse complement strand
TCTCTCTTTTTTTTCTCTCTCTCTCTCTCTCTTTTTTTTTTTTTCACGAGCAAGCATAGGAGGGAGGGTGGTGGATTGAACTTTGTCATGTCGCAGATAAGTTTCCTCTGGCTTCTTCTCCCTGCGCTTCTCCCCCCTCCTCCCCGTCCGCACGCACACTGGGGATTACTCTTTTTTACTTTTTTTTTTTTTCCTCCCTTTTTTATTTTGTTTTCCAACTTTTGCTCTCCTTTCTTGCTCCGCTTTCCCCCTCGGCCGCAGTATCCTCGCGTGCTCCACATCCGCGCAGGGCTGTAGAGGAGGAGGAGGAGGAGGAGGAGGAGAGCGCCGCTCCGGACGCTGCACGTCCCACGGACACGGCCGGGCCGGGCCGGGCCGGGGGTCCCTCCGGAGCGGATGCTCTGGTCCTGCCGAGGAGCAGCATCCTGCCGAGCGGCTGGAGCAATTCCACTCGCGCAGGGGAGCCGAGGGGAGCGCGGCTCTGCCCTAGTCCCTCTCTTGCCTATCTTGCACGTTAGAGGAGATCAAGTGGTTGCGTGTTTGGGAAAGTAGTTAAACGCCTGGTTTAATTCTCTCTTTTTTTTTTTTTTTTCTGTGTGCGTGCATGTGTGGGGAGGACTAATGTAGGAGAGGCAGAAAAGACAGTTTGTGTTTCTTGCTTCTCCAACTCCAGACCGTGGCTTAAAAAAAAAAACCCAAAGAACAACAAAAAAAGCAGTTTATTAAGGACAGGAGCAGTTGCTAAATAGCGCTGTCCCTTCGGCCCTGCAGCTTGCCCTATGCAGCTGCAATGGTGGCTGAAACTTTTTCGTTGAGGTCTGTCTTTCTGACACAAGCACCGAGTTTTGCTACCGCAGTTCCTGTTTTCCACAGGGTCAGCGTGCGTGAAAGGGATGCAGTGACTCAGGGTCAGGCCGGCCATATTTGTTTTAGGTTTTAATTTTCCCTTTGAGGGCTTAAGGGTATGTAGCCCTTCCTTGGTGTGCCTGCATAATGCCTCTTAGCCCGAGCAGGAGTTAGGTACATCCAGGGAAGAATAGGCCCTTTTGTTTGCTGGGAGCCCAGAAACAGCGTGAATCCATCATCCAATCAGTCCGAGGACCAGGGCTCGCCCTCACCTGCCGCATCCGGGCGCCTTCCTCCCTGCTCGCGCTCCTCGCTTTCCTGCCCCCTCGCCCTGCTGCCCCCAGCATCCCTGTCGGAACCGACCTTGTGTCTGGAAGCGGAAAAACACCATCCTCTAGGTACAGCTGAGCCAGCTTTCATTTTACCCTCATCTCGCAGGAAACTTCTAATTATCAGGCTGTCATCTGTCTGTCAGGAGTGGCTGTTCTTGTAGCTACTCTTTCACATTTCTTTTAGTTACCTTTAAGACCCTTAGGATTTTTTTTTTTGCCTTGCTATTAAGATAGAAAAAAAAAACAGTGTGTTTGGGGTGTGTGTGTTTATTTTGTTTTGTTTTCTCCCAGGCCTGGGGTTTGGAGATTTGTGTGCTTGCAGGCTTCAGTGTAGTGGCACATCTTCCCCTGACTCAGCTCGTGCAGGTTGTGCACCCTGTCTTCACTTGTTACATCATTTACTGGCCCTGTGCTCGGGTGGCTTTTATTTCTACTTCTAGAGTCAGGAGATTCCTGAAGTTTCAGAACTGGGAAAAACAAATGTCTCCACTACCTTTTACTAATATCCATAATCTCCGTTGGTACCAAAGGCG
This sequence comes from Tinamus guttatus, assembly GCF_000705375.1. The sequence goes on along the minus strand of NW_010580883.1, from coordinate 131,623 downwards.
ACTGCCGTGCTTCCCAGGGCATGCAGACATTGACATCTGTAGTGCTTTTCTTAACCCTTAAGGATTTTTTCACTTTGTCTAAATTGAAGTCACACCATAACCATAACAATAGCTTGACTTTAGCTAATGAAAGCTTCTTAAGCAGAAACACAGTTTGGACTCAGTTGGATTTCTTATTTAGATAAAGACTGTTTTTGTATTTACATGGTATAGATTAAAAACATATAGATAAATCCCTTTGGTTATATTCATTATCCCTTGTAAAAGTAGGTGGTGCTTACAAGGTCACAGGATAAGAGTTGCTAAGCAGCTAAACAGAAGGATGCTAAAATTAACCTGAGTGCTTTTGAAGGGATTCACTTTTTAAGTTGTAAATTTCTTTTCGATAGATCGAAACTGCATTTATTGAGAGTAAAACATCTGAAAAAAAATACTGAGATATAGAAATAAAGCTTTCCAGAGGAGCATGCTGAGTGTTCAGGGCTCCTACTTAGGGAAGTAATTTCACCCTCCCCCAGTGTGCCTAAATGTTACCAGGACTGGGCCTTTGATTTGTGCCCTTTGCAAATGTCCTTCCAGAGTTATCTGTTGCTTTACTTCTCCAAGAGCATCTGATGTATGTTGGATAGCAGCCTGTAGGGACAGTCTTAGGGAGGGAAAAAAAAAAAAAAAACGGAACTGGAAAGGTTCCCCAGGAACAGGCAGAAAACAAGTAAATCCTGCTAGTCCTAACTCTGTGCTTGTGCAGGAAAAGCCTCTTTTAACTTTTGATGAATGATACCTAAAGTTTGGAGATGTGTGTTTTATGTATCCTCTCTTAAAACATGTGAAATCATGCCTTTTTTTTGAATGTGGTAAAGGTCGTTTTGATAAAAACTAGCACATTATTGGACCACGTTAGTAACAGATTCAGATGGCTGCCTTGATGATATGGAAGTTTCTTTCTTGGATTGCAATTTCACTTAGAGGAGTATCGTAGTGCTGCTTTCAGTTCTCCTGAGGGGAGTGAGAACACCTGTTGTTTCATGCATTTTTCTGTTCCCTTCTTTCAGAAATCAAGCAAAATTGCCAGGGACGGGATTAGAGTTGTAAAATACTGCGTGTTTTGTTGTTGTTGTTGTTGATTTGTTTTTCTTTCTTTCTTTGAGTGTTGTGCAGCTTGGAAAGGGCCCAGGGACCATTTCGCGTTGCTTTAGAGCACAGGTTCATCCCTGATGTAGTGCCCAGGTACCCTGCAGGTTTACTGAGAAGTGTCTTGTGGGGCATACGTAAACTTGGAGGTGAGAAGGAGCTGCTCCCTCAAGACCACACAGTGGTAGCAGCTCGTTTCTTCATGTTGGGTGGAAGAGCTGACTTGCCAAGGTGCTGTTTAGAAAATAAAGCAGACTTTCTCTGGGGAGACAAAGGAGGAATCCTTCCTGTTGTTGTTTCTTTCTTTTTTTTTTTCTTTTTTTTTTTTTTTAAGTATCATACTTAAAACAGCAGCTCCAGGAGCTGTTTCCTGCCGCCCCCCACTCCCTCTCCCTCCTCCCTGCCATTAGGAAGCATCTTCCCAGGCAGAGACCTCAGAGCGGCTGCAAGTACCTGCTGAAATTCCCCTCTGCGGGGTGATGCACAGAAAAGTCAGCTATTTGTGTTGGGCTGGGAAGGGCTTGAAACTTGGAGAGCTTTGCCAGGTCAGGTTTAGTTATCAGTGTTTGATTACAAATGAAAATAGGTGAGGTCGGCTGAGGTGGGAAGTGCTCTCTCTCTGGGGTATACATCTGAACAGGAATTTCAGGAGCTTTTGCTTTTGTTGTTCTTCAGTGGGAGAAATCTGATGATGGCTCATCTTTGATGTCTGTCAGTTGTTAAGTTTTTCCCACCTAGAGTTGTTCCCTCCACCCCACCCTGCCCTCCTGTTTTGTGTAGCCACCTTTGAGGGCCAGTGACTGCAGAGCACAGGCTGAGGAGGCAGCAGCATCCCCGTGTCTCACCCCCCTGCCCTCTGCGTTTTGCTCAAAGCGGGGTAGCGAAACGTAATGAAGCTTGTATTAATGCTTTATTGTGAAACGTAAGAAACACACGTAATTGCCAGCCGGGACATGTGCTGTGGAGTTCCACTGGATGGCTTATTGGTGTTGCGTTGCTCGCTTGCAACAGTGGAAAGGGGTCAGGGCAAGAAAAGGGCCTGGACAAAAGGGAGAAGAGGCAGTGGTGTACTTTTACTTTGCTCTTGGCTGAGCTGGTGTTAAAACTATTGCAGGTGCCTATTGCAGTCGGAAAGAAATTGTCCTGATGTAACTGAAGAGTCTGGATCCATTTTCCTTTAGAAACCATGCAGGCTTCTTTCTTTTTTTTTTTCTTTTTTTTGTTTTGTTTTGTTTTGTTTTTTTGGGGTGGTATTGCACCTTTCAGAGTGGTTAGCCTAGCAATCAATAAAGGTAGTTGCCTTTGAATAGGTGCTTTACACAAAAGAGCTAGTTGATGGGTGGAGGCTGTTTATTCAGAGTGATTCAACTAAGTAATGCTCAGAGAATCTGAATGCCTCCTTAAAGATGTAGAGAAACGGCAGCTGTTTTAGCAACAAGATTCACCTGCGGAGTCCCAGCCATCCAGAGAAGGGATACAGCAGGGAAAAGAAAAGCTGTCAGAATCCCCCACAGGCGCTGTTAGGCTCCTCTACTAAAATAGGTATTCCGAGGACCAGGAGAGAGGGAAGCCTTTAATTCCTTGGTTGTCTCCCCATCTCCTTTTCTGATGTTCCCGTAGAAGAGCGCTGAAAGAAACTCTTGAATTCCATTGCTTTCCTGCATCTAACCTTCCCCAGTAAATATGTTTGGTATTTAATTTTATTTAATGTTGTGTATTTAATTTTATAGTTTTAGGAGATCTTTTTCCTTTTGAAGACATCTCCTTGTCCTGGTGTCTGAGTCTGTGCAAAAGATGGGACTGTGCTCACAACACTCAAGAAGTGTTTGAGAACTACTTTTACACCGTGGCCAAGTGGCTTAGAGGTGTAACTTCTGTTGGCTTTGAAAATGAAATTTGGAGCCTAAGTCACTGTGTTAGAAAGAAATATATTAAGCATCTTGGTATGAGCATTCTGAGTGACTTGCTCATCGTTTCTAAAATAAAATAAAATAAAAAAATAAATATAGTAGCTGTTAATGGAAGTATCAGCTTTTGGTAGCTGAAGAACTTCATCAATTGACATTTCCTGGTTGATATTTTAACAGGTGTTAGCGTGTGGTTTCTTGATATAGCACAAATGTACTGGTATGTGTTTTAGGAAAGGGTGACCTTCATCATCCATCCAATGGAGGTTGATCTGCGATTGACAAATTAAAAAAAAAAAAGGGGGGGGGTAATTGATTCCTCTCTAAATCTGAGAGAAGCGACATGTTTATTTGAAGCAGAGCCTTTGCTTTTACTAGTGATTAGCTGGTGTTAACCAGCACCCTTGTTGGTAGCATTTCCTACGGCAGGCAGTGTCAGTGTTCAGATGTATCAGTGCACAGCGGTGTTTTGAATCAGCATGCTTGCACCACAGCAATAATTTCCGTTCCTGTATCCAGGTCGTGCTTTCAAACTGGTGGTGTTACAGCTTGGACAAGGGAGGACTGCTTTGGATTTTGCACTAACAAGCAGCAGTACTTCCTCTTATTTCCTTTAGGGAGCAACATCAGTTTTAATTTGGGCAACTCTCAGCGTTGGGGAGGGGAAAGAGCACAGCTTAAGTTCTTTTCCCGTTCTTTTCTTCTCTCTCTCTCTTTTTTTTTTTAAATATACAGAATACATTTTCTGTCTTAAATGAAGTTCATTACATAGTGCTTTTGGTTTCTGAGAACATGAGGAGCAGCCTGGACGTGAATACCTCTGTATTCTCTGTACATCCCCGTGTGCACTTTTTTTCCTAATGTTCACGTAGTTGCATGTGTATCGGGCACAGTACATGGCAATGTCATGTTGTGCAGTTGGCATGTGCTTGCCATGATCATTCCCCCATTTTCCCCAAAGCCCTAGGGTATCCCAGACGCTGGGTTTCACTTGGAAAACTTGCAGCACAACTCAAATATTTTGCTGTCTGTACATCCTGATGCTTTTGGATGGAAGGAAGGAAAGTGGGAGGAGTTGCTTTTAAAGTGAGACACTGATGGTCCAGGAAGTGGAACGGAGAGTTGTAGAAGCTGGTTATGAAAGAGAGGCAGCTGGGTTACTAAAAGCTTCCATTTGTGAGGTTTGACTGTGTTTTCCTGGGGAATAAGTACAAGTGCAATGATAAGTGCTTGTCTATGATGATGTAACCTGTGTCTTGCACTTAGTTAATTTGGAACATATATTTCTTTTGGTTTCTTTTTCTAACTGCTTCAAGTATCGTTTGTGCCTCCTTATCAGATTGCTCTACCAGGTGTCAGTACATCTTACCAAGTTTCCAAGTAAGGTTTAAAGCTCTGGTCCTTGGCAGCTTCTAGAACTAATCTTGGAACAACTTTCAGCCTTTACAGCACATGTGGCTCTTATGTCTGGTAACACCTCCAAGCAGTGTTCAAACTGGCAGGAGCGTGGTTGTCCGTGTTGCACAAGTGTAGAGAGAGCCCTGTCACAGTGCCCCAGATTCCCTGGTGTGAGCTTAGTTTGTTGTTGGAAACAGCATCTGCTTTAAATAGTGTTGGTTTTTTTTTTTTTTTTTTTTTTGTATCTGTTTTACCAACTTCTTCCTTATCCTTGTGGAAAGCTGTGTTCTGTTCTTTTTGTCCTGTGTCCCCATTTCTGCTCAACAAAAAGACGTGTTGTACCTAATTAGTGGGTGAATTTCTAGGACTGGAAAAGTGACCGTAGAGTGGGTGCCGGCTGCTTTGGGAGGAAGCCATGCACATTATAAGCTCTGCAGGAAGGAGCTGGTAGATTCTGTAAACTCTACAACCCTGTTAACTACAACTCAAGCAAGTTCCCAATACCCACTTGCAAAGCTGTTGGAACCTGTAAGCTCTTTAGTAACTGAGGATTTTCCATTGTTCCTTTCCACTTGAGAGAAAGAAAAGATTAAAATAAATGGTAAGGTTACTCATCTCAAGCCTCAATAGGAAATGAAAGGTAAGGTGTTCGCAGGGCTGTTAAGTGGGCCACTCTGAACACAGATTGTGTCTCATGGTTGCTGTTACATGTTACAGATCTGTAGATGTGTAAATAGTATGTAGAAGTGGAAAGTGCAATTTCATTTGAATCAACAGCACAACCCTCTTGAGCTTCAGCAGACTAAGATTTTATGTGTGGTATATACAGCTGAGGCTTCTTGAGCATTCACCGCATGAAAGATACCAGGAAACTTGAAAAAACAGAAGCACGATCAGTGCTTTTGTATTTTTTTTTGGTGCTTGAAATTCTTACAGGTGCAATTATAAAGCCAGTGCATCTATTTTAGGAGCCTGTTCGATAAACAGCAAGCCAAGTTTGAGATAGAATAGTCCAGCTGGCTAAATTCCCTTCTCTCCTGGTTTTTGGACGCAGTTGAAAGAGTTTTTTTGAGTGTGGCCGTTGCTGCATCCCTTTTCCCAACCCTAGAGGCTACGCTTTAACTTTCTGGAGTATATTCCCTCTGGTGAGTGGGAGGAGGACTTGTCCTTCCCAGGCCTGTCCTTCCCTGCAGGAGGAAAAAAGGGAATGCAGAGAATTCTCCCTGAGGATGGATCTGGGGCAGGGACAGCCCCTGCTTGTTTGGGGCCAGTTTTTGTTTACACCATTGCGTAACTCTTACTCTCTGTAGAAAAAGATGTGGGTTAGCAGATTTGGAACAGCATAGACTCGCATTTGGCCGCGCTCTGCCCGATGGCCGGTGTGTGCTACTCGTGTGTGCAAACTGTGAACGGTCCTGATGGCTGCGTGGGGCCGTCCCGGAGTGCTGCGTGACCCCGTGCAGAAGGAGCTGCTCCTGCCTGACTTCTGGCCTGGTGCGTTGGCAGCTGCTCTCATGCCTGCACTGCCTGAATCTCCCGACTTACAGTAAATGTTTCTGTTTGTATACCTACTGTTTTCTTTTTTTTTTTAATGTTCACTAACGAGTATTTGGGCCAAAAATAATTTATGTTGGACAGGAAGATACTAGCAGCATGGACAAATTATATGCTGCAGTTCTTGTGCCAGGTAGTTCAAATACGTTCAGATGGGTCTGCACAGCCCTGTAGCGCAGGTTTGGATCAGGAAAGTACAGTGGCTGATAGAAAATTTTCCACAGTTTCTGGCAATGTTTTTTTATACAAGCTTCCTAATCCAAGACCCCAGGAATGAGCTGCTGATGGTCTTTGTTTAATTCCCAGTGCTCAAATGCCAAGTGTCGCACTTTGATTTTCTACACTGTAAACTCTTTGGGGCAGGGATCAGCATTCAATTACTAAGTTTTGAAAAGCCACCTAACGCATTGTAGAACCAACCTGCTAGTCCCTACCTCTGCATAAATGTTTAATTGTAACTATCCTCTTACCCCACAGTGGAGTCTGTCCAGAGAGCAGTGTTGAGGCATGCCGGGAACCTGCATTGCTGCTGTTGTGGTGTCCGTGTATAAACACAGAGCTTTGGTTCCAAGGCAGAATTTAGAAAACTTTTGTGTAAATGCCTGGTTTGCACATCAGGCATGAAGATGCTGTTATTTATTGTTTGTTTGTTTTTCCCTGAATTTATTTTTAATACGTGTTATTTGGCTTAGAAGCAAATACAGTCCTACATTTAATACATATTTTGAAGTGTCACAGACCATGTTCTTCTCTTAAATCATCCCTACAGTAATGTATATATTATTTGTTATGTTTATAAAACATGAAAGCTTATTGAGTAATGGAAACATCTAGAAATTAGACCTCCAGAGAAGACTCCCATTTTAATCAGGTTACTTACTTGGATTAAACCAAACCAAATTTAAAACATGTGGGCTCATGTACTAAACTAGTTGCATTTTCAGCACTCCAGGGGTCCGTCTGGGAGTTTATCAGTGCATTGCCGTAGTCTGTTCCAGCTGGTTTTATAGGAGCAGTTTGGTGTTACTAAGGTTGGAATAAGCTGATGTCAGATTTTTGTCCACATGCATAGCAAGTAGAGGTCAAACACTTGCACAGTCGGTGATACTATGACTTGTCAAGAATGTGTGCAGCAGGTCATTTTTCAAAACATCTTTTGAAAAGCAGCCTGTGATAGCAGTGCCATGTATAAGAGAAATGCATCTTCCTCTGGCATCAGCAAATGGATGCATCCTATCAAGTTGGACTGCTGAGCATGTTTAGTCATGTTGCTGTAATAAGCTCTGGGAATAGGAACGGGTTCTGCCCTACTGCACTCCGTGAAGATTTGAATGAATTTGACTGTTTTGTTCCAGAAACTCATGTTTGTAACTGCTCTTTTTGTGCCGGATCTAGAGAGGGAAAGGAGTTGATTTTGTTTCTTGGCTGAAAGGGGATTTCTTTGCAGTTTTGGATAGCTAACATTACACTACTCGATCTTACCCCTTCCAAAGAACAAAAAAGATTCAAGTGTGACTCCTGGAATCATCAGTGTTTCTGGTGCTGGTAGTGTACACATGTTTGGTTTTGAAACTCCCCTTAGCCCAGATAAACAGAGTCGTGGGGTTTCTTCTCTTTCCTGTCCGGTTCTAGCCTTCGGGCATCACTATTTCTTCTGTTCTAGTGAATCATCCTGCAACATTGCAGATGTAAAATTTGCGGGTTATCTGCTTTGCCTCTTTCTCTTTTCCCTTGACACAGGTTAGCTTGATGACTCTCAAGGCATTTTTAAAATTCGCAGGGGAAGGGAAGGGGGTGTGTGTGTGTATGTCGGAGGCAAGTCTAGATCATGCCAAGCACTGATCCACTGATCCTGCAAACAATTTAAACACAGATATAATTCTACTTAAGTAGGCTGTTCCATTTAAGTCAAAATACTGGCAGAGGTGAAGGTAAGGGAAGTGTTTCAGGATTGGGGCCTGCGTTTAACTTTCACAAAAAGTATTCATGACACAAGCCAGAATCTTTAACCCGTACGAGCTGTAACTCAGAACTCATCTAACTGACTTCAGTTCCTGACCTACTTGAGAAAATATTACTCAGCTCGAGGAAGTGTAGCCATTCTTCTGTAGTCTCTGAAGAGTTCTTTGAAGAAACACTGAAATAAATATCACAATACACCCAAATTCCTTCAGTGTGATGCCTGCAAGAGTTAACCAAAGCACTCCAGCAGCTCCTGTGCTCTGTGTGTGTGTGTGCATATTTTCCTAATCTTGACATGAGGTCTGAGCTGCAGGCTTGGATGGTGTGCAAAAGTTGCCTTGGCTGTCACCTTGGCTGTCGCCCTGAATCTGGCTGCAGCTCAGCATGGAGGCGCTCCCCTCGCTGAGGTGGCCTACCACAGATAGCCTAAAACCTGCACCCATGGGGCTGGCTGGACCAGGAGGTGCCCTGCATGGCGTCTCCTCGCGCTGCTCTCCCTGCCTTCCCTGCCTCTGGAAGATGCCTCGTGTCTGCAGTGTGCTCTGCAGTTGGTCTGCGTGAGTTTTGTGCTGATCTGCTGTCGTTTTGCTGGGGAGCAGCCACAGTTGAGGATGGGGGTGCTGCTTTGAACCGCGGACAACAGCCACACTGAGCAGGGTCTGCGACCAGTGCCGGTGGGCAGTGCTCACCTGTGGGGAGAGGCTCAGAGCTGGGGTGGATGGAGCGTGGTTCTTTCATCGCTTGGCAATGAAGTCCCACTGGCAAATTGGGCCTTGGAGGTCTGTGAAGAAAACTGTTTCCTTCAGCCTGCAGCAGGCTGTCAAAACTTGCTAAATGCTTCTGAGCAGAGCTGGAAAAGAAAGCTGCCTTTTTTTTCCCCCCCACCTCTTTTGCTTAGGTTTCCTTG
>NW_010580883.1:85791-122675 GCF_000705375.1 Tinamus guttatus | reverse complement strand
GGGGGGGGGGCGCAAAAAGGGGGCCCCGCGTCAGCTCCCTGCGCGGCCCCGGAGCCTCACTGATGTCAGCACAACCAGCGCTCCTTCAAACTGCAGCGTGTGTGTGGGGCAGAGCGGGGAGGCACGGCTGGGAGCGGGCTTAGCGGGAGAACAGTCACTAAAGCAAAACTCTGCTGGGTTTTTCTTTCCAAAACAGCCCTGTGCTCTTGGTAGAAGTGGGAAGGTCTTGGGCAAGTGAGTTAAGAGTTATGAGAAATTCATAAAAGTAGAACAAGTCAACAAAAGCAGAGAGCAGAAGGAATACGCTTTGTAAAATTGGTGTGTGTGTCTATGGTGTGTCTGTTTGCTTGCTTTTTTTAAGAGAAGTGTGTCTGGGAACACTGTAGTGCTGTTGGATAAATGTTAGTGACATTCCCTTCTCCCTCTGTGTTGTCTCTGGGAGCCTGTCATACTGTGACAGATCATACTGTCAAACATCATTCTGTGTTTGAAAAGTATCTGGCTGGCCTTGGGATGCTGTGTGAAATATGACAGGATGTGACATCCTGCAGTGAGCAGGGATATACACTCACTTTGCTCCTGCGCTCGTGCTCCTTTGCCCTTTCTTGGATGGAGCAGGAGAAAACACATCAGGACATCAGGTTGTTTGCACCTTCTTTCCACTCCCCTTAATTGTGCTGGAGAGATAGCACTTCACTTTATTGATCAGGTTTACTGAGGCTATCTTACCTTGTATTATGGTATTGAGGGGCCACAATGATGGAAGCTGCTGTGGACTAAGGACTGTAGGGTTGTCTGTCTGACCTCCATGATGTGGGGCTTGCAGTGCAAAATGACCCATATGGTTTGTACTGAACTGAGTCCGAGTTCTTGTCAGTCCAGAGAAGGTTTCCTCCAAGTCACAAGAGATGAGTAGCTGGAAATGCTGAGGGAGGAAGATGCCAGCTTTTCCAGAATCATACTGCTTGATGGCAGAACAAGGTTGGACTGGATGTGAAACTGGATTCCAGGGTGACGTGAGGATTGCAGTCTCTGTTGGCTTTGCTTCTTCCCACAGCTGGGGAGTTGATTTTCCAAGCAGACTTGTGCCAACCTAGTCCTCCTTCTAGTCTTGGGGTGTTACCCCAACATAGGAATCATGCTTGAATTGCTTGCAAGTGGTATGCAGTGCACTAATCTAGGCAACAGGGATAAGGCTTGTTGCAGAGCTCAATTTGCAAAATGTTGTCTCCATCAAGGCCAGTGCAATACGTTGCAGAGATTTTGTGCTTTGAAAAACAAAAAGCAAACAGCAGAGCATAGGTGGGGGCTGGTTTTTCTTCTTTCTGAGACTGATGCTTTTTGTTAATTCAAGTTGATTTTTCAAGAAGGACTAATATTTCTTATATCATTCCAGAATTCTTTTAGTAATTTGCAAAAATGGCACAAGGTCACAGCAGTCATATCGGATAGAATAAGCATTTATTTGTGTTCTTTTCAGTCGGGACAGTGGCACGAAGAATTTATTTATTGAAGGTCACAGAGTGAGACAGTGACAGAGGCAGGCAAAGAACCCAAATATTCTAAATCCAGTCCTGTGTCTTCAACCATTAGATCATGCTTCCTGTCTAGGCAGAGATGAACCCACATTAAACTCTTGGTTCACAAACAGATGACATTCAAGTATTAGTAGCATTGTAAAATACAGCTAGTGCTAATATATTTGCTCTGACTTTCATCTTGAGTGCCTGGTGGAACACCTGTAAGTATTTACATTTTAACATGAGCTTTTTGTGCTTGTGAAAGCAGGCAGTTTGACAGCAATGACCTCTTGCACAAAAGCCTGAATAAGTGATGAACTTCTAACAAATCCATGACCTGCACTCTGCTGGATGCGTATTGAAGATGACAAGTTAATATGGCCCATGGCAGTGCCATCAAGAGGCCTGCCTGTCTCCGAGCTGACTCTTCTCTCGAAGGTGGTCTACAAACATGCCTCTAACCACTGTCTCTGCCCCAAAGGCCTTGCAGTAAATCTTGAAGAAAAAAAAAAAAAAAAGTGCCTGTACTCACTGCCTACATGAGAACCTTAGGCAAATGAGGGTTGCAGAAATGACTTCAGATTTCAGTGGTTGTGGAGGTTTCTCATCCTGCTGCTCAGTTCTGACCAGGTGAAGGGTTTGGTTTGTGCAGTAGGCAAGGCAGAAGGGTGGATGTGTCTTTTCCCTCCCAAGTGCTGCACTTCAGAGTTTGGTGTGTTTAAATTGAATACAGTGACAGTTAAAACTTCAATTATGGGCAGCTCTGGAGTTGGACACGTCTTTGCAGCAAGCATGGTAAGCCCCAGCTGTCAGGCAGGGAAGACAGCTAGGGTATGGTAACCTCTTAAATCACGCTGATCTGAATCACTGTGAAGCTGTGGTTGCAGGGACATTTCCCCAGGACTGCTCTGCCTGGGAACAAGCAGTTCCTGGTACCTGCTTCTTTTTGGTTCGGAAGGGTCAGATGCTCCTTCAAACAGGCGCTTTGCTAAAAGAAGCACCTCTGGATCTGAGACTGAAGGTTTCTTCAATACTGTGGAGCCAGTCATGCTGCGTTTTATATCTGTGACACTGAAAACTAGGGGGAATCCCAATTGTGTCTGATACCAGGACAGACCAAAAGGCCGTCTTATCCATGATGCTGACTAGCGTTAGAATATCTAGCCATAGTAAATATAGGTGGAATAAATAGATGGAAATGCTTTCCTAGCAGTCTTCCGGCAGTATGCAGCTTCTGGAATCTCTTGAGCCAAAGGGTTTTTATGTAGGTTCAGTATTGAGGTTCAATACTCCTTTTTCTTGAGCTTATGCAGTGGCATTTTTATCCTCTACAGACATTTGGCATGTGACAATGACATGCCTTTTTGGAGGGAACGAGGTTTTTTTGAGAAAAAGTCATTGATGCTTCTGCTTGATACCACTTAGTACTTGGATTAAAAAAACAAGCGATGAGCCTTCTCCATGCCTCTCAGATTTTGAGGGCCTCTGTCACATAGCCTCTGCGGCCTTCCTCCAGGTTTGGAGCCCTGATCTGACAGTTGGTTATGACACAGAAGCTCCTCGGAGCTTTTGATTGTTGCTCACTGAACACTCATTAAAGCTACAGTTTGCCTTGTTAACATCTATCGCAGACGCATGCCAGAAGTACTTTATTTGCCTACATATTTATTGCCGCTAAGACATGAACCTGGGCAGGCTTAAAGATTTCCAGGTGCTTCCAGGATTTCTCCAGCAGCTTTTTGGGGAAACTCTCTCAATATTGGCAGATCACAGTCAAAAGATGCTTACTGGTTAGGGTGTTCATAGATCTGGTTCAGTTATTTGTATAACTTCTTTTTTTAAATGATGCTTTGCTCTGCCTTCCTTCTCAAGTGCACTACTGATTTCTAAGCACAGTGTCCCTTTATCATTCCACTTAATATATATATTTTTCCCCTACAGATGGCAGCCTGAAGCAGTCCCTGTACATGTAAAACCTAAGTGAATGAAACTTGCTCAGAGACAATGGGCATTTGTCCTGGCCAGCTAGGGGGTATTTCTTTGGGCTCCACCCAAATCCATGTGATACTATCCACAAAAAGCCTGTTTTCCTCATCCAAATGCTAGCATGCTTATAATGGACGAAAATTAAGATTCACTCATCTTTTTGGCCTCAATGTATATCAGAGGAATTGTTTTGAGACCCCTGAAGTAAAATGTTTATTGATATAACTCCATTATACTCCCATCCCCTTCTTTTAGTAACTTCCTGACCTGCTTTTCCACCTGTAGGATTGCTTTATGCCGCTAGATTTCAAAATTTTAATTTTTGCAACCAAAATAATTTTGCTGCAGTATTAACCATGCCACTAGTTACTTACCGTGTTAGATCACTTCCAGGGTGCCTCAAAATGAGAGGATACAACACTGCTGAAATGCAGGCACTTCTGGAGAGTGAGAGGAGGGGTTTAGGTCAGGTCGTGCCAACCCCTTTCTCTATGGAAAGTGCTGTTGCATTCTTCAGTACTGTCATATCCTAAAAAGCAACCCTGTTTTCTACAGTCCTACCTTAACCTGTGTGCCAAATGATGCATGCTACTTGATTTCTCTTCAAACGATGAAAAGCTTTATTCCAGCTTGCCAGAATTTGGAACTTAGTTGCGAGTAATAGGAATGGTGATGCTAGGGATATCAGACCTTTTCAGTAAAGAAAATCAGACCTCAGTTTTACATAGGTTACTTATTAAGCTTTTCAGGGTTTATAAAATGCAGAAGTCTTAGGAGAAACAGATCCTGTTTGTGGTGGTGTGCTGATAGATAATGATAATCTTCCAGTGTAGCTGTGTGTAAAACCATCCTAAGAAGCTGTTCAGCACTTTGTACTGTGCTCTGTGGGCTCTGAATCATCCAGGTATGATGTATGTAGCAAGTAACGAGCAGCATGTTTTGGGGGAAGAGGGGTAAGGGTTGTCCTTCAAAATCATCCAGCTGTGCTCATGGTTCTGCCTTTTGGATTCAGACTTTGTGCTCTGCTCTGTGTATTTACTGTCCTAAAGGCTGCACTAACACTATGGAGTTGAGGCCTACACGGCATGTGCTTTGCGAGTCTGTGTCTGTTCTTGGGTGTTAGATCAGGAAAACCTAAATGCTAGCATGAAATCACTGTATATGTGTAAATAGTTGGCTGTGTTTACCTTGTTCCAATTATTTTGTTAACTGCCATTTTTTCCTTTTTTGAGAGTATCTTTTGAATAATCAGGTACTTTTAAAAGTTTGTCCTCAAATGTTAGGCCAAGAAGCTGCTCACCCTAAATATTATTTGTAGTTGTTCCTTCTCTCTTCCCAAAGAAGTTCATTTCCAACTGGATCAGTGCCCTAATCTGACTTGCTGTGCAGTAGTTTAGATCTGCTGACACAAAGGGGGCAATGGAGGAGACATAGCAGAGGAAAACAGGACTTCTCCTCCTGGGTTGCAATACACATAGGACAGATTTTAAATGACCGTGCAACACAGTACACAAGCTATCAAATCTTTGCAGTGAAGCAAGAGCTAGAAGGAAAAGCAGAACAAACAAAATAGGATATCCTTTTGCCATCTCTGCTGGTAAACCTCTGTGGGGGGAACCTCTGTGGGGTTCATTTCTGCTGGGGTGTCAAATCCTAAGGAAAACAGAAGGCATTGCTTGCTAGGATGGATCATGCAGTCTATGTAGCTCTGCTGCTCAGTTGCTTAATTCCTGCAAACAGAGCCTAATCCAAGCTATGCTGCATAGGTGGGGGGTTATTAGCAATGTCTGTTGTATCTGTCCTCGTCTATAGGAATTGCATCTGCTCTCTTGTTGGACTTAGGATGTTTGCAAGCTTGGAGCTGCAATTTTGAAAGAATACCACGGTCTCTTTTCTGAGGGTGCTTCATTCATATGTTGCGTATTCTTGTATGCATTCTGGCATCGGGCTTCAATGAAGGTAAGAGTAAGCATCCCCTTCACAGTTGCTCTCAGTTCATAGGTATCTTTATACCTTGAGGTCAATAATGTATTGAGAGACTGGGAGGCTTGTACTAATAGAGTCTTTTGCCCCCCTTCTCCCCTCCACCCCACCTTTTCCTTTGCCAACTTGCCCCGTGTCTTTCAGGTACACTGTGGTATTTGCCTTCAAAGTTTGTATTTAACACCACGTGTATTTAATACTTTTTTTTCCCCAACCACTTCAAGGCAAGTATTCTTCCAAGTATGTGACTACAAACAGTGCAAAGGGAAAAATGTCAATGGAGATCTGTGCATGATGTTTGTTATCTCTTTGAAGCTGCTTTTTTCTGATGAGTCTTTAGATATTTAGGCATTTCCTCTCTTCTTTCCCTTTTCTGGTGTGTCTTTGCCTTGATAACTGAAAAAGTTCATAAAGATCACCGAATCACCAAATGGTTGAGGTTGGAAGGGACCTCTAGAGATCATCTAGTCCAACCCCCCTGCTCCAGCAGGGACACCTAGAGCACGTGGCACAGGACTGCGTCCAAGCGGGTTTGAAGATCTCCAGAGAAGGAGATTCCACAGCCTCTCTGGGCAGCCTGTTCCGGGGCTCTGATGCTGAATTAGTGACTTCAGAATGGTTTCCTTGATGATTTAAATGTTCATTTGACATTGTGATGTGAACAAGCAATTTATAATCCGCAGGAAAAAAAAACAGTTTAAGGAGGGTGGGTTTTTTTTTTTTAATTATTTGTTTACCCCCTGTCCTTTAGCTGTCCATTCCTGCCCTTGTGCATAACCTACCTCCTCTTCAGAGGTGCTGATGCAAGTATTTGTGGGGTTTCCTCTGTTAACCTGATCACTAAAATGATCCATGCCATTTTTTTTATTTCCTCCTTTCTGCCAACAACTCCACCCCACAGACTTCTGTATTGGTCACTAAAGGGGAAACAAACTGCAAGCTTTCCCAGGTTTGGTGTGAGCTGGAGAGTTGGAGTTGAGTTGGAGAAAAGCTTTTGGACCCTCAGTGCTCGCATCTCTAGCATCTCTGCATTAAAAAGCTTGAGGGATTCACCTACCAGATAGTCTCATATCTTGTTGTACCTCTGAACTCTCTTGATACAAGCCTCCTTATTGCATTGGTAATGCAGAAATTGTTTTGCTTCTGTAAATTGCGTCATTTAGCTGTTTTGTGCACCTAAGTTAATGTGCATCTTGACAGTTTCCTTTTCTTAATTATACTTGATACTGTGTAAGGAGGTCATATTTCACCTTGTAAGATGGTGGTCCAGGTTTTGTTTTGGCTGAACTGGTACATATATGGAGTAGCTTTTCCAACATTGTGATGGTGCGGTGTCTTTTGTGGAACAAGTCAGTCTGTGTAGCCAGGAGGAGAATGTCCATTTCTGAACAGAGAATTCAGCTGAAGTAAAATAATAATGAAGATGGTGTAGGTTTTGTTTGAATGCCCAAACCTCTGTTACAAGATATGCAATGAAAATATGTTAAAGGCCATGTAAGTATGAGAATGGCAGCAAATTTACAAGAAGTTGTCTGGTTGCAAAAGAACACACACTTCCTACAGGTTCTATCGGTGGTTATCATTGGTTACAGTAGTCCATTTGTTCTTAGATTTCTGGAGTTTTTTTTACAACTATTTTGGGGACTAGTGTGTAAAACAGAATGGCATGGAGAAATCTTAAACTGTAGCCAAAGACACCTCCTTTTTCTGTCTACGTGTTGCAGCTGTCTATCTCTTGGCAGCAGGCAGCATGGTGGAGAATGTGGGGTTTTAGCGCTGAAACATGAAAGAGTGAATTAAGGAGTTCTGAACTTAAAGTCTTTTTATTTTTTTGTGCAATTCGAGTCTTTGCTATTGCAGACTACTTGTGCAGCGTTTTTTTGTTTTGTTTGGTGTTTTCTCTCTGTAACTCTTACTGTCTGTGATAAGAGAAATTGATTCAGGGAGCCGTCTCTGATTTCCTGGTTATTCTGTAGTATAGTGACCAGACAAATCGGAGTCATTTGCACTGATACCACTTGGGTTGAAATGGGAGAGTGGGGGTTTTTGTTTGTTTGTTTGATTGACTTCTTTTTTAAATGAGTAAGAGAAAGGGAAAGGGCAAATTTCACTTTCTGTCTCCACGAAAGAGACTTTTCTGTTAGCCAAATAATCTTTTGTTTGAAGGATGTTAGCATGGGTAACCTCGTTTAGGTTTGTTTCATGTTTTTGCATAAACTAAAGCTAGTAGATATAGATAGAATGTAGTTATACCTTTTCATCTCCCCTAGTTACACTTGGGAAAGTAGAGGATTTTGTGAAAGGAGCCAATATATAGCAGATTCTCTCCAATGATTCAGTGCTGTGTTTGCATTCCAGAGCACACAGATATAGGTGGGCATTTTTGCACCATGCAAGCAAACTGGCAAGGGAAAGGTGTAATACATCTTAAAGTTTTCCATAAAAACTTTTTTTTTTTTTTAATATGTGGTGTGTTGAGTTCTACAAGTGTGTCTGCAGAATTTTGCTTGAAAACTGTGCTTTAGGGTTGGAGCATGGTGCTCTGAGAAGCCATGTGTTGGTGGTGACTGCATTTCCCACATCACATCATGTTTAGTCACAGACTGAATCCTTGCATTTTTGCCCATGCTTTTCAATATTTCAGGACTGGGATCGGGATATGTTTTTTTCCCTTTAGCTGGTGCATTTGCACTGGTCTAATTATTGAACTGAAGCTAGGGTGGGCTGAGGAAACAGGCATGAGCTGGCTCATGCTGGCTGGCAGTAGTGTCTCTGCTCTCAAGAACTGTGCTGCCCTGACTTTGAACGGTGTGGTTGTAGTAGTTCACCTTTTTTTTGTGTGTTTGTAGATGAAGCCTGAAGGCTAAACTTTTTCAAAACACTCGTAAGTTTTAGGGTTTGCAGTATGTTTGGTGCTTTTAAAGGTTGTTTGATGTGTTTGGGGAGGGGATGTGAGGATAGGGAGCTAAATTTTGCATGAGTTTTAAGCCTTTGCTGTTTGAGGGCCTGGCATGGAAGGAGTTGGGAATCCTCTAGGAGAGAGGAAAAGGACGAGCTCAGCTTGGCACCTGGGGCCTGGCTATTATGTTGTGCTTCCTCTCGGAGGCACACGGGGCTCCCTGCAATGATGTTCTCACAGCAAATGGAGGAAGTGGCTCCAGCAGCAGTTGTAATCCTGCCTATCTCCTCGAGCCGGGCTGGGGGGATGAAACAGGGTGGTGACAGAGGGTTTCACAGAGAGCACCAAAAAAAAGAAAAAAGAAGAAGTAAAAATCCTGAGCTTCATGCAGAGTTGGAGAAACTGTTTGGGAAAGCTTCCTGCTTCGGGAGCAGAGATTGTTTCCCGCGGCGACGGTGTGGAGGGAAGGAGCAGGGGAAGGATGGAGGGGGCTGGCGGCTGCCCTCCTGGCTGCTGACTAAACAGTTATGTCAGCTGGCAGTCGGCGCGGCCTGGGGATTTGTGATAGCTCCTGGAGGGTGGGGGCGGCCATGCTGGGGGAAGGGCCGGGCCGGCCGGGCCTCTGGCACCGCCGTGCGCAGGAGAGCATCGCCGCCCTGTCCATCCCTGTGCCCTGACCCCCTGGAAAGTGGCCCCCGTTAGACTGGTGTCAGGCGAGGCCCCAGCGGCTCAGGGCCCGCTGAGGCCAGCGCATGGCGCTCGGCAGGTAGAGCCGTCCCCTTGCGAGCGCAGCGCGGCCTCTATCAAAAACCAGACAGCACATGCTGGCTCCCGTTCAAGTTTAAAGTTTCCTTTCTTGGCCTTGAAGGCAGACGTAGCCCAGCACAGCCTTTACACTGAGCGGGAGGCCTTCGGGATGCTTCTCGTGAGTCGATAATGTACAGATATTGCTTTTTTTTCTTTTTTTCTTTTTTCCTTTTTTTTTTCTTTTTTCTTTTAAAGTTGCGATAACTTTGGAACGGTGCTTCCTCCCCACCTCTGCCCCCTCCACGATACAAGCAAAGGATGGGTACCTGTGAATCACTTTTATACCTATTTAACTTCTCCTGTCCCAGCAAAGCAAGATGGAGAAGGACCCTGTCCTGACAAGCAGAAAGGGTGTGTGCCTCGGTTGTTTGAGGTCAACTGAGTTAGCTGAACACAATAATAATAACAATAATAACAAAAAAGTCCTCTTGATGCTCCCTTAGGTACAGCCTAAGCTGTGTTTGTGGCTGTGTGTGGCTGTGCGAGACCAGTTAATATGGTAACCTGCAGCTTAATGAACATTAAGATGGCTTTTTAGCAATGTTAATCTGACTCAATTGAGCTAACATGATTGTAGTCATGAGCAAACCTGTCCTGCCCACATGGACAGAGCTTGCAAGAGGCTCAGGATAGGAGGACAGCACCAGAGTTTCTAGTTTCTGATGGTGTGCTTAAGGTGATAGCCTTTCCTCCTTGCCTCCCAGAAACAACTAAGAAACCACTCATTTTCCAATCTGTTCTAAATTTTCTGCTTAGGATAGGCTAGAAAAGTGAACACTTCATGAGAGGGTGTTAAAGTTGATAAAATTTGGACTATGGAACATAAATAGCTCTCTTTTCTGCTTGCTATAGGTTAAAAGACTTCACTTTTAAGTTTACTTTTTTTTCTCCAAGCAGAGGAAGAGATTTTCAGGAGTTGGGAAACAACTCCAAATTTTAAAAGCTGCTGCTAAGCCAGGTGCATATCATCTGGTTTTAAAGAAGTCAGATTATCCTTGATTGTCTAAAAACGGGATTATTTTGAAACATGAGGGGTGTGTAACTGCTTGAGTGCCTAGACATAGGGTCAGAAATGCTGAATAACCACAGTGCCAGCTAACTTCACAGGGAACGCTTCTGGAAACAGCTCTTGATGCTTTGGGTACAAAGCACTACAAGTGCAGGTAAATAGTTCTTTAAAATATTTTGGCACACTGAGAAAACTTCAGTGAGTGCTACTTGGAAGCTGAACACTTGACTTTTCTGGGATAAGATCAGTTCAAATAGGTGGGTTTTTCTTCCTCCTCTGTGTAGGTGAGAGGGGAACAGAAGGGCATGTGGAAAAAAATCGGAGAAAAGACCTAGCTGCTGACTTGGGCGACTGGTTTGACCTCCTTAGCCTTATGTGCTTGTTGGTGGTTCCCAGCCAAAGGCTCTCGCTTTGAGGGAGCCTTGCTTCTCGTGCTGAACTATTTTTCGACGCACTGAATGAATGCAATATGTTAACACTCCTGTAAGTCCCAGAATTGCTTGGCTGCCCCTTGCCCTGCCTGCCTCATACTGGCTGAAAAGGTACCATTGTTTGTTCTGCAAACAGTGGGTGATGTTTGTTTCCAAGGTGACTGTGGCTCTGGTGCTGCCCTCTAGTACGAAAAGGAAAAAAAATAAAAAAAAAAAAAAAAAAAAAGGCTTTGAACACCTGAGAGCATCCCGCTTGCGCCAGAGACAGCGGAGAGGAGGGAAGAGTTGCTTGTTGTAGCTCTCTGGGTTGTTTATTAGAACGACAGGCAAAATGTCAGTAAGCCGAGATGTGGCCAGGCGTGCACTGGGTTGGTGCTGTACAATGCTCTTCTTAACACACAGTTCAACTAGTGAAACCAGTGACTGTTTCTAAGGATGTGTGTTTTTGAGGAGGAGAATTAAGGTGAATCGGGGTCTCTTTTGAATACGCTGATTAAATTGCAATTGCAGTTGCAATTTGAGTTTACAGAAGTAATATTCTGCTTTTTTTCACCTATTTAAACAGGAGGATGTTTTTAAGACTTTGTTCAAGCAAGGATTCCTGACCTTCCTAAAAGGAAAGTTGAAAGTCAGAATTCAGCAGTTCTGCTAGGCTTGTACATTTTCAGAGTGTTTTGGGAAACAACTGCTGCAGGTTAAATCATGCATCCCACAGGAAGAAAACCCCAGTAATCAATGTTTCATTGCTCTTGTGTATTCTTGGAAGGCATATGGTACTTACAAAGGCTCTGACTAGAAACATTTAAAACAGAGTAGTGATATATTTCTTTAAATGTCCAGGGAGATGAATTATTTTTTCAGTAACTTTCTGTGCTGTCTTCCTATCTACTGTCTACTGGCACATCTGTTTAGTGTGGGGGGATCTAGCTCCTTTTTTTTTTTTTTTTAATTGGTCACGGATGCTGCTAGCAGAACTTTGCCTCCCCCCCATCAGGTTTAGTACAGTTCATGCGCAGGTTTCAGTAAACATTAACCACTTTTATCAGCCTCAGAGCATGCTGAATGGTTAGCAAAGAGCATGCACTGAGAGAGACAGAGAAAATGAACAAGTCCAAGGTCAAAAGGATGGTAGATTTTTCTTTATTAAAATAAGGAGTGGAGACAGTTGACCATACTTTGGGAGGGGAGGAAGTAGGTCTGTATGAAAAACTTAGTTCTTATCCTTAACTTTTCATCCAAGTGAAAGTACTCCCTACTGTGAAGAGTATGTATTAACAACTTTTTTTTTTCCTTTATGATTAGGCCACATCAGCTCTCTTTGTACTGTGAGTGACTGAGAAGTGAACTCCTTGTACCTCTGATCAATCTAGAGCATAGTATGACCTTCCTATCACTGTCCCATCTTTATATGGGCCTGCTCTTACCCAACATCAACAAAACACCCATTGACTTCAGCAGTGCACTCATAAGCCCAGGGAGGACAAGATCGTACTTCCCTTCCTCCCTCCCTGTATGAAGCAATGATGCAAAGCCATCCTGACTGAGCAGAGTTAGATAAGAAATTGTTTGGTTTAGAAGTTTGCCTTGTCTTTCTCTTGAGTGACTTGGTTTCTTCTTTTTAGCTTTTTGAGGGATGCAGTGCGGATACTTTTTTCTGTAAGGTGATTCACTCTAGTGATCAAAAAAAAAATGTTCTGCTTAGTGATGAAAATGAGATTAAGTGTAATTAATTAAATGATTTTAAGTGGGGGTGTGAAAGAAAACGTTTTGAAAAGAGCGTGTGACCTGCCTTAATAAAGTTTGCTGAAGTATCTGATGTCAGAGTTCAAATTCAGAAGTTATTTTTAATTGTGCAAATCAATATATCCTGTCCCTCCTAACTCCATTCAGATAATACTTTGCAAAAGAAAGAAGCAGCAGTGTTCACCTGCATCTTTCATAGAAAATAAAACCAATGAAAGACTGTAGTTAATTGGAAAAATACAGATTTACCTAAATGACATATCAAGCAAAACAAATCCAAACTGTCCATGGATGATCTGATGGTAGTTTGAGAAACAACCTCTACTGCCTGCTGCTCGAATAAGAAACGTGTGGGTACAGTTAAAAATCTCATCTTTGTGGTGACACAGATGATTCAGTGCAGGAAATGAGAGGAATCTCATTCTGCAGTTGTGAGTTTGTGGAGCGGGGGTGAAAGACGGTCATGGTGTTCAGAGTATCTGCTTAGAAAGCTGTGCGCATCTTTCTTGTTTGAATTTATACCTGATTTAGATCAGGGATGATATTTGAAGGAAAGGTGACAACAGGAGAGGTGACTGCTGTCTCAGAATCACAGAATGACTGAGGTTGGAAGGGAGATCCTCTAGTCCAACCCCCTGCTCAAGCAAGGACATGTAGAGCACATGGCACAGGGTCATATCCAGGTGGGTTTGGAAGATCTCCGGAGAAGGAGACTCCACAGCCTCTCTGGGCAGCCGGTGCCAGTGCTCTGTCACCTTCAAGCCCTATCCTGTTGATCCTACTTGAATCAGCTAGATCAAAGACGGGCAAGAAGAGTTGTTTTTGTTGTGTTGTTGTTTTTTAATTTTAACTGCAGATATTAGCTGTTCAGCTCGAAGCCATCTCTTCTAATGTGGTACAAGGGTTCTCGTGCCTCAAGGACACGAGGGTGCAAGGGTTGGTACTCGCGCTTGCTGTCCTATGGGACTGGGGACAGGGGGCTGCAAGGGTACCTGTCTGAGCTCACTGGAGAGTTTTGGGGTGTGTGGCCAGCCCTTGCATCCCCCCAGCACCGTCGGGCTAAGCCGTGGGCTGGCACAGGAACACGCCACAGCCACCATCATAGTCCATCATCATCTTCCTCTTCTGGCCTGAGTCACCCAGTGCTAGGGGTGGGGGAAGAGGGAGACCTTGTTTCAAAGGAAGGCTTGCAATTACAGCATCTTAGAAGATGCCGTCGCTCATCTAAATATAAAATATGGATTGTGGTTTTGGTCTTAAATATTTGCGGGATTTTAACAAACCACTACAAACAAACAGAGTAAACAGTAGCAAAAGTGACACATTTCAGCCAAGATTTCTATTTTATTTTGCTATTGTAAGGTGATGTGGATACTTGTATTCTGTGATTCAGTGTTTTCATCTCTCAGTTTGAAAACTTCTTTATCTCTTATTCACAAGTCCTTAAAGAGCTTTATTTTAAAGTTTTGTTTTTCAGGAGATTGGGTTGTAATTTTCTTTCTAATTCTGTTGGTGCATCTCTCTTAATTTTCCAGGTGTTTTCACTGCCCTCTGCAAAGCTTTTTTTTTTTTTTTTCCTAATTATCTTTGCCTGATAAATAGATAATGTTTTATTTTGGAAGCTATGCTGGAGGGGGAACAAATCCTGTGTGCAACTTGAATTGTAAAATATATCCATTTAGTACTAAGGGCAAGTTTAATGGGAACATGTACAACACATTATGTATGTGTAGGCTTTTGCCTTTCCTGGATACTTAGTGAGGAATAAAGTATGAAAGACAATTTTCAGGTTGTTTTAATGCCTCAGCAAATGCATCTGCAGTTTTGTCGTTTTATTGAAATGATATGTGCAAATACAGCGCAGACAAAATTGCAGCAGCGATAGTTTAGAATGCACAGTTGGTAAACAAAAACACCACCACTCATTCTCCAGTGGCTTAAACGCTTCTAGAAAACCACTCATCCTGTTCTACTTTTTATTGCTTTATTTTCTTTTATTTTATTAAACCTCTGTCAAAAAATATTTGTGCTGCCAGTCTGTGAGACTATACGGTCCTATTTCAGTCTGAAATTGTTTCATAAAAAGTTTTCAAATCACTTTTAGGTGTATTGTGCGCAGAAAGAATTGCTTGTGTGCCCCTTTTTAGATACCTTTGCAAAAACTACATGGTAAGAGTATTTTCTTAAATCTCTAATATATGAATTGTTTCAAAAAACAAACAAAAAAACAAAGCAGTATGGGGCCACACTGTATCAAGCATTTTGCAAACTTCTGTTCCTTCTCCTTCAGTTAGGGTTTCTCTAGTCGGGGAAGACGCTCTGTCTACCCCGAGCTATCATGTGCAGGTTCAACTTGATAGAAAACGTTTGTTCTGCAAGTGAGACGTGCTCTGCAAGCGATAGGAGCAAAGGCAGCGAATGCCCCACCACAGCCCCAGGGGCGGCCAGGAGTGGCTGCTGAAACTCCTTTTTCGTTTCCTATCAACATGCAGGCAGACCTCAGTTTATTTCTTTTCTGTGGAAGCTTTCACTGGCTATCCCACTGAACTTCAGTTAGAGTGTGTTTTGGGGGTTTCTTCTTTATTTTTTAATTGTCAGACTTGGGAAAACAGAATAGATGATATGTGCTCGCTAATAAGTGCCCTTTTTAGTTGCAATTCAAGCAGATTTTTGCATCTGACTTGCATGGGTGTTTCATGTATCATAGGAGCAAGCAGGATTCGACTTCAGCACTGTAGATGCTGGCAGTGATATACCCTGTTATTTCCATCTCCTACCCTGAGATTCCCAGGCCAAGCGTGAGGATGGTAGCTGGAGATACGTTCCCACTCTCATAGGGGTTCTGTAGCCCACAGCTTGATGCCATGAGTGCTTTGGCTGGCCCCAAGGGCAGGATGTTAACCTGGTGGCTGGTCCTAGCAGGCTGCGTATGAGATGGAGCTGGGAGCTGAGCATCCCCGAGCACGAGGTAGAGGAGCAGGAGGACTGAAGACAACCCCCTAGCGCACCCTGAAGTCGCCAGCCTGCCTGGATTAAAGGCCTGAATTGTTTCTGTCTTGCGACCCTAGTGTAGGGTCTTGCATTCAAAGCACTAATGACTTCCTCGTTACAGCCCAGACTCTTTAAATTTTTTATTAAAGGGATAGTCTGTGCTGACATTTAGCTAGTACCAGATGTTGGCTTTTAGTTACCCGTGTGGAGGTGGCATAGCTAATAAAGTCAAGGGTGAGCAGCCTGTGTGAAACCGCCTGTCAGAGGTGGCTCTGTGTACTGCAGTGTGTGTGAGACGCCTTTTCTTTTGGGACCAGCATTCTAAAAGAAAGCTACTTTTTTTTCTTCTCCTTCTTTTCTCTTGATTGGCCAAGCAAGTGAAATGTCACTCTTCCTCAAGTGGCATTTCTTATTAGATGCTAGCTAATGTGGTAAGAGTGCAGTGATTATCTGTGGCAGAGTTTGGTTTTTCCTTTGCTTATATTTTGATATTTCTTTTGCACATAACTTTCCTGTAGATCATACTGCTCCCCCTCAACCTCTTTTCAACATACCCTCCCTCAGAAAATGTCAGCAACCGATTGTTTCCCTTGCAGAACTTAGAGCCCCTAGACAGAGGCTTTCCCAGTTTTATGAATGCACCATTTGTTGCTGAGGGCACAACTGTTCGATATAACCGGCTGCATCCCACTCTGCTCGGGACCAGCATGCACTACAGCCCGTCTATGCATAAACTAGATTTTTGTATTAAATGGCACCATTTTGTCCGCAGCAGTAGCCCGTCTGTCTTTTGTGCGTGCGTGTGAGAGACTTACAGTTTTCGGATGCAAACTATTTAAGAATAGCAGTTTTGCTGGAATACACATTACTTGCTGAGCATACATTGCTATTTTAAGTTTTTGTTTTTCTTGGGGAGTTTGTGGTGATTGATGTTGCTTAATTAATTGCTATAGGTGGCACAAGGCAAAAACACATTTTTAAATGTTTTATGGAATGGATGCATGGTGTAACATTAGAAAAGTATGTTATTAGGGGTAGAGTCAGTTACAACTTGAATGAAAAGCACTTGGCACTTTTGGAAGTGTGTGTGCACATTTATATTTTATCTTGAGTCACCAACCTTTTGTCATTTTCCCCCTTCTCCCCTTTCTCCCACTCTTTATTTTGCTAAATCTCTCGCACTAGAGACTGTAGAGATGCAACAAATGGCAGATGCTCAGGGCTTTTAGATTTTTAACTCTTACCTAGGAAACAGCACCTCGTGTCGACTGGGCCAGCTTTCCCCTCCTCTCCCCCCAGCAAAGTGTTTTTTGGAAAGTGCCAGCCCCTGCTCACAGTTGCATGAGGGCCAGCTGTAGAACAGGGGGGTCGCATGCGGCTTGGGTCGCAGCAGCTGATTTGGAACTTACTGTTCTAGTTCTCTTTTGTCTCAAAGCCAAGAGTTTCTCCTTAGAGACACCGTGGACTCTATCCCTCTCTCTTACATACCTGCCGATTTCCTCCCCCTCCAGCCCCATCTCTCAATTAAAAGAGAACCTCTAAAACAACCCCACCTTCATCAACATTTCTTTTAAGAGATGACTCAGGAAGACTGGGAACACCCCTGTGTTTTCTGCTTTATTAAGGAAGCAGGAGGTGGTTTCCCCACCTTGCTCTTCTTTGGGTACTTGAACTGTTCAGAGCTGGGGGCAGCCTGACCTGAAGCGTAAATAACCCATCCACCAGAAAAGGAATAATGAAGAAAGTCTGGCTTTGCAGCCTTTTTCTGTGACAATTTCTGCCCCGCTTCCCTGTGTCCGTCCGTGTCTCCAGGGCTTGAGGTGAGAGGGATGCCTGATCTCCCGGCTCCTCCACGTGACAGGAGCCCGGTTAATGATTGTAGCGGACTTCGGGCGCTCGCGTGACCAGAGGGGATTGATCAGACAAGTGTGGAGAAGCCCAGCAGAAACTTCCCGGGCACCTCCTGGTGCCGCAGCATCCTGGCAGGCTCGGAGGAGGCGCCAGCCCTGCGTTGCCTGAGACTGCTCATTTGTTGGGAGCTGCCCAGTGCATGCGGAAACAAAGGCTGCCTTGGCCTGAAAAGCCCCCAAAGAAAAGTACTCTAGTAAATGCATCCGTAAAACCACATTCGAGTTACGGGCTGTGTGCGTCTTACATACTTTAGCTCTACTGCCTTTAAAAAAGGATAGCAAAGAGTTTGATAAAATGCATCAAGTGCTCAACTATTGATATGTTTTTTTAAAAAAAAAAAGAGAGAGAGAAGAAGAGCCTTAGCTCAGGCATATGTTTCCAACACTTTAATCTTTTATAGATTGCATACTTGCTGTGGGAGTGGAAGGGGATGTTGCAGGCTTACTTTCAGTGTACTTAGAAATCTTTCCCACAGCATGAAAACTCCCCAGAAAACATGTGAAGCAACTGACTGGAAACCAGGAAATTTCTTATGCCAAGCGCTCGTTGCTCTAGGGATTTGCTGTGCTCTGAAGGTCATTTAGTAATCTTTCTTCCTTGCTGGTTTCCCTAAGCATATTTTATGTATGTGGCTATCGTGATTAAGTTCTCTGTGTGTTGCCTTGTTCTGCATGGTCCCTGTTTCTGCACCAGGTTTTGCACCCGTTCTTTTAGTTACTGCAGCTAATACGTCTGCTGCTTAAAATGGCTCCTGAGCCATCACTGCGCTCTTTCCGCTGGTTAGAAACAGCTTCACCTGTGTCAAAACCACCCTGTGCAGCCTTGAGCCGATGCTCTTGTTGCTTAGCAGGTATATTTCTGATTTCCAGGCTGCCCATTAACCCTGTAAATACTGTAAAGACAGCGGAGAAATAAATCTGCTGCCGTGAGGGAAGTGTGCCTGGATGCTGCTGCCATTGTGGCTCCTGCCCCTGCGCTCTTCTCAGATTTTCGTGGCGAGGACCCTTTGGGGTGTGTGGTTTGGATTACTTTTCTTCTTTTTTTGTTCTGTTTCCCCCCTCGCTTACCACTTTTGCCTAGCTTTTTTATTTTTTGAGGTGCCGTGCTGGCTGGTCACATAGCAGAGCAGCACCGAAAGTGGGAAGCCCAGCGCTGGCGGTGCTGGCGGCTCGATAAGGAAGATCCAGTTCCCTATCGCCGTAGAGCGGCCGTGTGTCCAGTTTCAGCCTGCAACGCTCCCTTCGCCTGTGCTGGCGCTGGGGTGCGATGGAGCATGAGAGGAGGGAAGGAAGGGGCTGCAACTTGGCTCTGGTTGCCAAAAAAAGGGAGAGGGGAAGTGACAGGGGGGCGGGGGGGAAGAAAAGAGTTAAACAGAGCATACCACAAAACAGGTTAGACAGGACTCTGAAGCCAGATATGAACCCTCTCCCTGTGCTTTAAGGCATCTTTGGTAAATCCTCCTCCCTCTCCCCTTTCTCTCTCCCCCCTCTCCGTTATGAAATAGTGCCGTAGAGGCTCTCGGTTTGAACACGGGGCAGGCAGCTCGCTGCAGCGCGCGCGTGCGCTCCTTCACCGCCTGCCAGCTGTTCCTCAAGAGAAGATGGTGCACTTGTCCGTGCCCGTCATCCCGCCGCCTCTCGTGCCCTCCGCGGCGCTGCCTCACGCGCCATCCTGGCCCAGCCGCGGAGGGCAGGCCGCGAGGCGAGGAGAGAAGGGCCGCTGGTGGGAGGAGCTCAGCGCGCTGGTCCTCCGCAGGGTTAATCATTACTCCCGGCATAACCTGTTCCTGCTTTCCAGAGGCTTCACGGGCCGCCTCGGCCAGGAGCGCACGAGGAGTGTGTGACAGGCGGCTTTCCGAGCGAGACGGTTTGCCTCGCAGCAGCGAGCCCGGTGCTTAGTATAAGGCATCACTCCTTCTGTAGCATGTTTATGCGTGATGGTTCAGTAAACATACCATATATAGTCCGGTTCATGCTCGCCATAGCACCCTGTTGCAAGGCAGCTTCTCTAGTACCGCAGAGATTCCTCAGCTCCTGGTAAGCGGCTGGCAAGTGGGATGCTGCCGTGCATAGCATAAATATTCCCCACAACTGGGCTTCTCCATGCTCCTGCTCACGGTGCGCAGAGCACGTGCGTCTGCTCATGGCACTCCTGAGCCTGGCACTTTGGGAAGAAAAGAGCATTGTATCAAACAAGCTGCCTTATCAGAGGATGGACTGGGTCCTGCGCGTGTGTGTTTGCTTCAGAGGGAAGATTCTGCTCTTTCACTAAGTGTCAGGTGGAGCTTGCACTATGACTGCACAGTGCAGGGATTTTTCTCCTCCTTTCTCCCCGCTCTCCGCTTCTGTTTTAAATGTGTGCTATCTCGAAGGTGATGGGCCCCAAGCTGCGCCTATGATTCATTGAGAGCTTTCTGTTTTCGTTCTCGCATCTTTCGTAGAATTTCCTCTTTCTCCATGCTTTCTCTTCGCTCCCCTGGCGCTAGCAGCTTACTTGTTACAGCAGGGGACGTGAAAAGCAGCACTGAGGCTGGATGCACAGCTTTCTTCATCAGCTGTTGCAGATGGTTTGCCTTCAGCTTTTTTTTTTTTTTTTTAAATATTGTGCAATGACTTCAGTGAAGTTCTGACTCTTTTCTGTGCTGCAGAAGTGGTTAGGGGAAGGGAGACGAAGCCTGTCTACCTATGCTGTGTTTGGGATGTTATTTTCCCCCTCCCTGTGCCTTTTTGCCCCACTGCTTGATCTACAAGAAAACAAGGTAGACTCGAGTTAACCCTGTGCAGAGCTTCCTCTCCTTCTGCTTGCAGGTGGCTCTTCGTGTGCAGGGCCAGCTCTTTCATGAGTGGTAAAGTCTTGTATAGCTCTAGGAGTTCCTTCATCCAAAGGGGTGCCGGATGGATGCATGTGGCTGAATGCAGCTGGATGTTCTTCCAGAGGCCTATTCCAGATTCAGGCAGTGTTTCTAGAAGGGAAGAGTTTGCAGCGAGGGAATGTGTAGGTGTTACGTAAATGGATAGAGCACGCTCTTCTCCAACTCGTCTCTCATTGGCCTCGTCAGAGTGAATTATGTCTGAGTGCCTGGCAGTTAATTGGACCATCCTTCCCATTTCCTAAGCTGATAAGCCCCTCACTGTCTGCCTCAATCAGGCTGCTTTGTTTGAGAAATTACTAATGCTGCAGGAGAACAGAATAACTACTTCCCTATATGCTGTAACCAAGATGTAACTTCTCTGCTAAGAGTTCAGCAAAATCCTTTCATAAGGCTTATTTGTAGTAGCCTACTGGTAGCAGTTGATAGGCAGTGAAAAGTAGGTATAGTTGATGTATTTATTACATACTTTGTCACTCTCGGAGATAATTACATTCGTGTTTAAGTTATCCTGCAAGCAGCTCTATCCTGGCAGACCCTAGTGGCCATACGGAGGGCCACTGGTGTCTGTTGGACTCTGCATTGCAGTAGCTGTCTGCCCACCGGCCCTGGCTTCTCCCTTATGTCGCAAAGCCTTCAGGCTGGGACTGTCTTCCTGACGTTTCTGGACGGTGCGTTGCTTAAAGTGGGTGTTGCCAGAAGGTGAGTAAGAAATGATGATTAATCGTCTCTGCGCTATGGATGAGCTGGTATGAAAGGGCACTTGTCTAAAGACTGTGCTTCAACAAGCTCATCCAAATTAGCCGTGCAAGAGACAGTAGCGTATCGTCCCAAAGGCCTCGATTCCTATGCCTCTAACTTGTCTTATTTTGACTTGTGATAATTCGCTACTTCTGACTGGGGGAGAAACATGGGTCCTTTCGTCTCCAGTGTTAAATGGTATCAGAGTTACAGATTGCAAATGGGTTGAGTAATACAGAGCTGTATGCACTGAAAGCAAACACCCTTTTGTTAGATTGCTCAGCAACCTTTTTCATGCAAAGGTGTGGTTATGAACCTTGCAGGTATGCATCCTCATGCTTGTACCACTGACTCTGAGATATGAATAAATGGGAAAGATGCAGAAATGCCTGGTCCTGTGTTAAATTCTGTCTTAATGTTGAAATGTCACTTTATGCTACAGGAAACCACTTATCCTTTCCTATCAAAAGTAAATAAATAGAAGATGAATCCCAAAGTCTTAGTAGATTTTAAAATACTGCTTCTATTCTGAGTTCTTCATATTGATTTGAGCAATGCATTACATCTGTTTGATCATACAGTTATGTCTTAAACCTTCTAAAAAGTTGGAAGCATCATAGAAATCTTACCTCTATTGCCTTCCTTTGGCTATTTGTGATACCATTCAGAGCCCTGAGCACACAGGCAGTATTGGAAGGTTTGCTCCTTGCTCAAAAATTGGAAGCGTTAGGGTTTGTTCTTTCCATTCCTCCCAAGCTTTCCAAAATGGAGTTTGCTTTGAGACAGATGTAAAGGACATAACAGTTTGCAAAGAAAATAAATGTTTGCACATCTCTTTCTAAGTCTATCTATAGTACACTAGCCTCAGCAATGAACACCCATTTAATTTTTGTTGTAACTTTGTTTTGAGTTTTGTTCTGAAATCCGCAAATGTCTACTGCACAGCTGGAGGACAGGAGGAGAGAAGATGAACATTACCTCTGTGAACCTCAGCAGCTGTTAGTGTTGTGTAGTCATTATTTACTTGTGTGCTAAAGAGATATAGGAATTTAGATGAGCTGAAAACGGGGCCCAATTACTAGACTAGAACCTTGTGGAGAAGCTAAGGGAGGTGGGAGTTAGGAGACCCAGCATGTCCCGTGTTCTGTGGCTGGATCTCCATCCCATCCTCCCCAGGGCTTTTCCAGGGCCTGATAGGTACAGCCACCCAGGTGATGACTTCTTTTTTTTGTATTTCTATCATCTGACATTTGAGATGATGGGCAGATAGTCTGCTTTTGGATTTTAAAGTTTCTGGAGGAGTATGTACACTCCAGATTTTGTCTGCATCTTAATCATGCTACTTCAAGAGTAGCTAACTGGTCTTGCATCTATCACGAGACTTGCATCTCTCATGAGGTCTGCGAGCTTTAATCTTTCTGAGTGGAGGTGATGAAGAAAGAGGACTAAGAAGTGTCTGTGTTTTAAAAGAAAATAGCTGAAAAGGAAAAACTGGAGAACAAGTGACTTCTCACACTGAAGCTCATGGAAAGAAAGCTGCTGCGTATGCAGTAAGCAGTTAAAGCAGATTGCATGCAGCAACACAACCTGTCTCTGCGGCTTATGGGAGTCAGTCAGTGGGTTGCAGTGGAGTCCTAGCAGCAGTGAACTCGGGGGAATTCAGGAAGCAGTCTGACCTGCCTGAAAACGTTATGGGAACATTAGGGATGGAGAAGATGAAGAATTTTTTGGCCTCAAAATTAGAGCAGTTTGAAAGTTAAATAACTGCCAGGCAAATAATGATCTGTGTGTTCATGTATGCATAGGACCTTGAGCACAGAAAGTATTGGGGTGAGTCTGGAAAGTATCCTTGTTTATGGAATGTAGTTCTTCTGGCTTCCAGGATAGCTTTTTGTGTAGACAACATGGAAAATGATTACAAAAGCAAGTATTGCGAGAGACTTAATGAGATGGGAAACTGGCAGCACTAAGGTTGTGGCTCTTGGAATCGAGTGACTGTGCGAGAATTACAGCCTTTTTTTTTTCCCTCCTATTTTGTTTTCCCAAGTAGACGTTTTCTGACTTGTTTAAAAAAAAAATGGAATTTATCCTATGGGCTTAAAGTCAACAGGCCCCAAAATGCATTGAAAATTTCCCTTGACTTTTGAATGAGGGACTGTGAGAGCAACTGAACAGGAAGGGGGTGATGCTGGGTAGATGGGGTGACAGCTTTGTGATTTTTGCTGGCAATTCCACCAGTGCAGTCTAAGATTGCTTTTCTGAGAAGACATCAGGCCACCTGCTTTCTCTAGGGGTGACCTGGACTGACCAGACCAGTTTTCTGTGAGCTTAGTCAGTTTACTAATTTCCAGGTGTATGGAGAGTGCCATCAGGGAAAGGAATGGGGAATGCTGGTGACTTCTCCTCCTTCAAGAAGCTGGGCAGCCAGGAATGTTTTCAAAAGAGAGAGCACCAGGCAGCTTTATTAAGGACCCTGTTTTCACTTGCATAAGGTTCTATCACACTTTAACCATTTGTGCTGAAACGTTACATGTCAGGTGTTTAGCTTCAGGCCACATTTGCTTTGGCTGAAATAGAAATAAGTAATAATAATAATAACAAAAAGAAAAATCCTTCAGCCATTTCTAAGAATGCAACTAAGGGAAAAGTAACTTCAGGGTTTTTTTGTGTGTGTGTGTCCTCTCTTTCTTATTAGGATAATCAGGAAAAAATATTGTATCTAATATTATTAGAAAACAAACAAACATGCATAACAAACTAAGAATACCTTAAAAAAAAAAAAAAAGAGGGCGAGGGGGAGGTCTGGCCTTTTTTCTTTGAACATCTCTAGTCCTCAATGTTTTATTGCAGGCGCATTAAAATTGGGGAAGGGTGAAATGGGTGAGAGATTGCAATTACAGTTAGAGGAAGTATCAGTGATAATGTTTACTCTGGCGTGTTCTATTCTGCCCTTAATGCTGTTGTAATGCACGGGGTGAAAATGGACTGTGCCTGCACCAGTGAATGCCTCTGGTCTCTCTGGTTCCAGATCAGTTTGGCTGTCTGTAAATGCTGCAGAAGTTAGCAACCTAATCCTATGTCTTGATTTATCAATTTAGGGGTAATGTCTTATGTATTTATGTATAGTTATGTCTGCTATTACACGTGTAAAAACAGATGTAGTGGATGCATGAATATTTCTTTCTTTTATGAAGCATAGCTATGGAATCCATATTTGAGAGGTTTGTTAGTGTAAGTTTAAAATGCCGTTCTCAGGAATAGTTTGAATGTAAAGGCAATTTTATTCCATACGTAATAAGAGTAAGCTAGAAAGCCGTCTGAGATTTTGCACACCTTACTGATCAGAGCAAGTCTGATAAATTGAAACAAAAGCCCGGAACTTCCTAAATATCTGTGCACGTGGTGCAAATAAACTGTCGTGCATGGGCCCCGTTGCGCACCCTGGCTGGCAGCTCACAGCTGAGCTGGGACACTTTAGCCATGCAGATTTGAAGCTTCTGTTGAAGTTAATGGGTCTCTGCCATAGAATGGGCCTATTAGTATCAATTCATTTGCAAGACTGAAGACTTAATTTGTAACCAGTCCTTAAGTGTAATTTGCAGTAGGCTGCCGACTGTAACTTACTGCACTGCATGTATGCAAGGCAGGAGGAGACTGAGACTGGAGCAGTATTCACCTTTACTTGCAACCAGAAGGAATATCTAGAGCAAAAAGGAATGTGCCGCACCTGGGAATCCCAGAGTTGCTTTTTCTGGGAACTTAAAGCATACAGAATGAAATACCCCTGAAGCCCCATATGCTGCCTCATGAGGGCCAGTGCCTTTAAGAATATGCATATGAAAATGGAACTGGAAGTTACTGCAAAGCTGCATTTGCTGCTGTCATAGCAAGGAAGCTTTTAAGATAACCAGGTCAGAAAGCTTTTACACAGAAAATATTTGTGAATATCCCCTAGCCTTTTTCATTTGTTTTGGTGAGATGTTCAAAGAATCCATGGTTTCTGTAATGATAGCTTTAAATTAATAAATTAGTTTGGAGATTTTTTGTTTTGATTGTATATTGTGTCTATGTATAATACATATTTTAATATGCATTAAAATTAACTCTATTTTTGCTGGATTGCAGGGCTGCAGGCTGTGGGGAGAGCATTTTGTAGATTATTTGGCAAGACACTTGTGTGCAAACATTCTTATCAAGCACCCCAGAGCGATACTTAATAGCCCTGTTCTTCTGTATTTTGAGAAACTCATCAAAGTGAAAGAAAAAAAAAACTTTAATTTTTCTTTGCTAAATATGCTTTCCAAAAGAGAGAGAAAAATTGAATTTAAAAATGGGATTACTAATTAGTGGTTTGTATGCCATCCCTTGCAAACCCCTCTAACAAAAAAAAAACAATTTTAAAAAAAGCCCTACCCCTAGTATTGCCCACAGAATTATCATGGAACTAATTTTAGAGACAGATTTACGTTTCTTTCAGAAATACTTTAGTCCCCATCTCTGGTAGCCCAGCAGGTGGAAGTGGATGTGTAGCACATCCGTGTGTGCAGAGTGGGCTGCCAAGAGGCCGTGCGTGTGTGACGGTGAGGGGAGCCTCCCCACTATAACACTGTCAGCAAAGCAAACATTTGCAGTTAACCACCAGCTTTATTCGTTGGTGGTTTTTGTTCATGTGGTAGTCTGGGTGACATTGTATTAGCCAATTCTTCTGATGGATGGTTAGAGATCAGTTGCTGGGTTGTTCTGAATTACAATAGGGAGAGGGCTATGGGGAGGGGATGGGAAGAATAAGATAGGAAGTGGTTTCTTAGAAGATGGTTGTTCTTCTTGTGCTAACAGAAGTTTTGGTCTATTAGCCATGAGTGCTTTTCTGGCCTAGGAGACTTGGTTGGTAACTCTGATGTCTTGTTCCCTTCTTGCTGTCTTCCTGATAACCACCTTGTGCCCGCGTCCGTCTCTGCTCTCGCAAAAAAATGGCAACTCTAACGAGGGGTTGGGGCCATCCCACTGTATTCAGTCCTCAGCCATCACTCAGATTTTGCTTTGAATGCATCTTTATCTGCAGATATGCTAAAAATGCTAAAATGGTTATTGGTTTGTTTTGGTTAAGGGGAGAGGGGTGAAGGGGAGGACATCCATGCTGATGGTGTCCTTAAAGCAACCCTTTGGAAGGGACTTTGGTATCTAGCTTTACATTGCCTGTTCTGTTTCATTTGACCCAAAGATATGGGGGTTTGTTCTGTTCTTCTGCATTTTCTTGTTTTTCTGCTGACATGTTGAACTAAAATAAATAACACTGCCTGAGAAATTGTGCTCTTAACGACATGAGTTTCCTTTGTAGAGTAAAACTTGGACAGAAAGTTCATTCACCAATGAATGTATATTGTTTTAAATTCCTTACTTGGTTTTATGCTTTGAGCTTTGCTTAATTCTGAGCATGTTACAGAAGCAATCAAATTGCCTACTGGTTAGGTGTTTAGAGCTATGCCCGTGAAGATACTTGCATTTGCAGTCCAGTGTTGCAAAACAGTCCTGCGCTGAGCATGTTAGGACAAAAATAAAATGGAGGAAGAGCTGAGAGAAGCAGTTTGCATCACTTGCAAAGCCCGGTGGGAGCCGAAGGTCAGGATCACCCTGTGGATTAATCAGTTCACTAGAGAATAAGATAATATAAGGAAATGGTATCGCAATAAGATTTTCTTTTTTATTAGCAGTGTTTATTAGTAGAAACTTTAAAAATAAAAAAGAGAGCGAGTAAGCATGAGAGAAGAAGTGGCCTGAAAAGGAAATGGCTAAGACGAGCTTGGAAGTGCAGAAAGGGATGGCTGAGAGGAGTGCTGCTTCAGTGTGTTTTTTGTCTGAAACTCCTGTCTGTCCTGAGGAGGAAAATGATCTTACAACCCCATAAAAATTTATTTCTCAATGGCGTTTTCAATTAAGCAAAATAATTCTGGTCCTTCCACCCCTTTCGTGCATTGGATGTAAACCGATTCATGGGCCAACAGCAAAGTGACCATAATCTAAAACCTGAAAGCGTTTTATTGCTGTTTCAGCAAACTGAAACGTGGCAGACTCCCGCAAGGCCGCCGGCTGCTCCTGCGGTGCCGCAGCGCAGTGATCGTAACGCAGCAGCAGCAGCTGCGGGTCCCGTCTGCCGCCCCGCGCGGGGCAGTGACTTGCTACCTACATTCCCTGTTTAGCTCCGCGCGCTCGCGGGGCGCAAGCAACGTGAGCCCGCGGCGCCCGCCGGCGCGCAGGCGCTCGGGCAGCCCCGTCTCGGAGCGGCTTTGGTTTCTTTCCTCGCGCTCCGTCCCAACGTGATGCACGTTGCACTGAACCTCTCCCTCTCTGGAGGTGGTCAGCTGCCAGGGCGAGAGCATATGTACCATTCCCACTGTACTGCGTGTTAAGTCCAAGGGTCCAAGGTTTGCAAATATTGTTTTCAGAGTGCTTGAGGACTCCAGGTGAGCTGTTTGCCCCGCTTGCGAGCTGCTCTGTGGCTGTGTTGGGTCCGCGTGGTGACACACGGTGGCAGGCTGTTTCAGCATCGCCACTCATGTGACTGAACGAAGCATGCGCTGTGCTGGGGGAGGTGGGAGTGTAATTTTGTCTTTGTGCATGGGGAAAAGTTATTTACAAATGTTTACAAAGAAAAATAGTACATACATTGTAAATCATCCCTGTAAGGGCTGGGGAGGGATGTATTTCTGATTGTTGAGCGCGTAGCAGTTCTTGCTCTAGGGAGGCTGGATGGGGAGGCCAAAAGTCCCTGACTCCCTCTTGCTCTTGCTTTTTTTCTTCCCCTCTTTCTGTGATGCCGTGGGATAGGTGCAGTGCAGATCTCCTAATTGCAGTAGTTTGTTTTATTGCTGGATTATTTCTCTAGATTTAATTGGAGAGCAGAGTTCCAGGTAGACTTTTAACTGAAAGGAGTGTTCTTTACGGCAGAGAGATGGCAAACAGGCGCTGGGCCGAAAAGACGGGAGCGGGGGAGAAGTAGAGGGAACGTGGAGATGGAGCTGGTTGTGAGTTCATGCCAGTACATCTTTTTATCTTTCCCCCGTGCCACGGTACCACAGGAATAGAATTACATACAACATTCTTGCTCAGGTCTCTCATCCTTCACTCAAATAGAGGGTGTAATTTGACGATGCTTAAGCTTCCCCAAGTGAAAGCTGTGCTCGAAACTGTGTGTGCATGCTTGTTTTAAAGAAAAACCGAGAACAAACCCCAAGTCCAAACCTGCTTGATCAGTCCCATGATCCTGGATCATCCTGTGGTCATTGGAGCGCTGGGGCTGGAGCAGAGCAGGAACAGAACACATAGCCAGAGCTGTGGGGTGAAGTGAGGACTGACAGTCTGTCCTTCTGAATGACAGCCGTGGCTTACATCAGGTTAAATCAGTCAGCACGCTGCAGATGGAGTCAAAGCAGAATGGATTAAAACCAGTTTTTCGCTTCTAGCCTTGCGAGTGTGGTTCTGAATCAGCTTATGGGAGTATATGTAGTTCTGCATCTCATAATTTCATTCTGCCGTGAATGTCTAAGAGACAGCGGCTTGCAGGACAGTTCTTACGATCAGAATTAGTTCAAGGTTTCTTTCCTTGAATTTTTATATCCACATCTTTCCCAAACAGGTTTTGAATCTGTTGAGTTTTCTTTTTTCTTTTTCTTTTTTTCCTTCTTCCTCTCCATCTGTATCAGCTGCTATCAGCTGCAGACCAGGTTAACAGCGAGGCCTGCTGGGCTGCTTAATGGGTGGCCGTGTTTTGCTGTGTTGGGGCTGTTGCAGATCATTTCTATTGGCCAAGGTTATCTTCTCGCTGACCTTGTAGCCAGAACTGAGCCTCTTGGTGGCATGGTAATTGTGAAAATGAGGAGTTTGGAAAGAACTTAAAAGGCTGATAATCCTTTTTGTTTTTCTAAAAGTCATATTTTATTTTCATCACCGCTCTGAACTGGGAAAGAAAGAGACTTGGGTAAGTTTACACATCCAAAGAAAGTTGGGCTTTTCTAAAATCCACTGTGGAGACTTCTTAAATTTAGCGTGACGGGAGGCGCTGGTACCACCGCTCTGCTCAGAAGGCTGGTTTTGCTACTGTGCTTTTCCAGTTGTTTGCTCCCAGGGTAGGGATCGCTGGCTGTGCGTGTTACGTGGCGTCTGATTTCTCCCTGGCTGTAGCCTCTCGCAGCAGAAGGTCTCTTCCTTGGCTGCAGTTGGTTCGCTTTACAGAGCTAAATAAGCTCGCGTACCCCTGGGATGAAGAGGGACTTGAGTTGCTTGTGTAACAGTATGAGGTGCAGGGATTAGTGGGGGGATCCTGGGAGGAATGGAAAGAGAGGATCTTGTGAGTTTTCCCTTTTTTTCCCTTCCTTCCTCCCTACCCCTCCTTTTTTTTTTTCCCCTGGTGGCATCAGGCCCCTCCCGTAAGGAGGGAGAGCATAGTACTTCGGACCTAAAGACCTTTAAAGTACATGCTGAAATGGATGCTGGGAAGATACAGTACAGTGCTTGGGCACCACTCCAAGGCTCCCAAGGCAAGTAATATTTAAACAAGCTGAACAGCCCCTTTTCGGCGAGCAGCAGGAAATCCAGCACTGAGCTTTGTGTTGCTGCATGGTCAGCAGAAGATAAAAGCTCAGACTGTGCAGCTGGGCTTCCCTCCTATCACTGGATGGCAAACTGTTAAGAAAAGATAAAAGGACAAAAAAGAACAGGAGGTCGTCTCACTGAAAAGCATTCCTTCATATTTTAAGCCGTTGAAGTACTTGGAAATACACTGGGCCTGATGCAAGTCAGAGACGTTGTCGTCGGCAGTTCTGGTGTGTGTTGGAGCTTTGACATCAGCTGGCAAGGATGAACCCGGGCCCGCTTTTTACCCTGGATGAATGTTTAACGTGACTCTGATCATGGTACACGTAGGTGCCTCGCAGCGAGCAGCAGCTTTCCAGACCGTTCTGGGGAGATGGGCATGTAATCGTGGGGCTGCTTCTGCCTAGGGGCTTTATTCTCGAAAGCAGCCAGCACTCACTCATATATATGGACTTCCCAGATCCCCATAGGTGCATTCGTCCTCTATTGGGAACTATTTTAGCAATGAGGGGAAGAACTTAAAGGGATGAGATTACTATTTCAAGTAATTTAATCACTATTTACTGTATTCCTATCTTCTATCCCTCTTCCTCCTTTTTTTCCTACACCACAGCACTGGTGTCTTGGGAAAAAATGCTTCAGAGCATTTGTTACCAATTTAGGAGCAAGTACGTGCTCAAATTTGGGATTTTTAAGATCCATGTGTGCCATATGCATGCAAAATGTAAACTGCTGGTTGCAGTAGAAGGGAACAAACACAAATTTGCTGTTCCTCAGATAGTGTTTCTTTAATCTTGTTAGACTTACATTTGTGCAGCCTTTTTGTTTTGGTAAGGCAGTTAACTGTCCTCCCTAGGGTGCCTAATTGCTTATCATGAACTAATCAGTCCCCTGGGTATATGAAGGGATGAAATGCTGCCAAGATAGAGCCTGTGACTTCCCCCAGAGGTGTGATAACCCTCCCAATTACCCCACCCTCCAGGGAGCTTTCTTAGTGCTGTTTTAAAGACCTTGTTATTTCAGAAATGCTCAATGGGTAGGATGTTTAGGGGAGTATAGTTGACTATATTTGGTGAGGAACCTTTCATCCTGTCAGCTTTCATATTTTTTAATGTAAAATCACTCTTGAAAAATGGTTTTGAGCTTGGTTTGTGAAATACGCTGAATGTGTTGCTGCCACTTCCATGTATGAAAGTGTCTACCCCCATAATTTCCATGTCATGCAAGACCCTAACAGATGAGGAAGGGCCTAGTTTCTGCCTTACAGCTGCCCATAAGTGGGGATAGTGAAATCATCCAGCTCCAGAAACCATGTTTGAAGTTTAGGTGAAGGAGCAAGTGAAATGAATCTGGTGGCTGTCTTCTGATTTTTGGTAGAATGGTAGTTCCACATAACCACATGTGAAATGAGTGGGTAGGTTAAGAAAAGTTTTCACCTTAAAATGAAAAATAATTTATTTAGCTGGTGGTTTTGCTTGCTTTCTTCTTTTAGTTTCTTGGTTTAACTCATTCAAATACGCCTTTTTTGCTCCATAGGTGGAACAGCTACTGAGTTCTTGAAATCTTCTCTTGTACCTACCTCTTTATACTGAGTAGTTGAGCTCCTTGCGGCTTATAAAACTTATTCCAAAACAGTAATATCTGAATGAGGAGTGGAATATAGCTCCTGCTATTAAATATTTGAGTGAAAGTAGAAATCCTGGTGTGGAGGTTTTTTGTGTTTCACTTTTGCTCTGAATCACTGTCATTTTTATATGAAGCTTGGAGGATGAGATACCTCAGTTGGATAGAAATACAGTTTGCGCTTTTAGACAGTTTTAACCTACTCAGAACAGTAATATCTGAATGAGGAGTGGAATATAGCTCCTGCTATTAAATATTTGAGTGAAAGTAGAAATCCTGGTGTGGAGGTTTTTTGTGTTTCACTTTTGCTCTGAATCACTGTCATTTTTATATGAAGCTTGGAGGATGAGATACCTCAGTTGGATAGAAATACAGTTTGCGCTTTTAGACAGTTTTAACCTACTCAGAGAACCCTATCTCTTTTCTTTTTTTTCCCTTTGTGGTTCTTTTAAAATACTTTAGGTCTTGTTCACCTCTTGCTGTGGAGTAGATTATAAGTGACCTCAGCAAGATCACTGTAAATAGATACACTTCCATAATATGCAGTGCCTTACAATTGCAGAGCAAGGCGATCTGATTTTTAGAATTAAAAGAAAGTTGCTGTATATGTACATATATGTGTGTGATTGAGAAAATATTATGCAACAGCATCACTCATGAAAACAATTATGTTTTTCAGTATCACAGATCTTAATTACGATACTTTAGCATTGCTTTGTTGTGTGTGAAAGTGATTAGTCAAGGTTCCCCTGACAAACTGTTGTCATCCTACCGCAGAAACTGAGGTGGGCACAAACGGGTACGCACACCGCTCAGTGCTTGGGTTTTTTTTTCCTCTGTGGTGAATGTTTGTACTACAACATTGTCCAGAATCAGGTTGATACTATGCATAATTCATATTGGTTTGTTGCAGGCTAATGTTTTGGTGTTCAATATTATATGTCAGTAGGAGTGAGCAAAAGGAAATGAGTT
Source organism: Tinamus guttatus (assembly GCF_000705375.1). Next base: position 90,601 of record NW_010580883.1, on the reverse strand, counting down.
GCCCTTTTCATAAGTGAATTGTGGAGAGAATTGTCTGCATCATCCATCTGATGCCCTTTTCCATTTTTGTTTTTTTTTTTTTTTTTTTTTTTTCCCTTCCTCCCCCCCCCCCCCCCCCAAAAAAAAAAGTGTTCCTGAAATAAACTTCCTGTAATTCTTTGCAGCATGCAGGTGTCCAGATTCCTTTTTACTCACGGGCACTTGCGCAGCCTGTCAGACAGTTGAGGCCTGTACCTAAAATTCTGCCCACAGTGGAGTGGCCTCGATTTAGCTGTAGCAGGTACCTCGCAGAGCTAAAGGTCGAAGCACCCGCTCTTCATCCGAGCCACTCGAGCTCTGCGTTCCAGGGCTGGCAGTCGGCAGCGGGGAGGACGGCCGGGAACAGAAAAAGGAAGGCTGCAGAGCTGTAAGCTCCTCCCTGAGCCGCATGGCTGCCGTGCCGAAGCGCATCAAAACTTTGCTGGGTGGATCTGATGACTTGTTGCAGTCAGACTTGCTGATGATACTCAACATTGTTAACTTTAGCAGACCTTCTTTTACTTACTTATTTTTTATTTTTTGCGTGCATAGGAGGATTGTGCCCTTGCAACCAGAGTGCTCCTGTTCAGGAAACATTAAGACTGTTCCTACTGTAGAGCTTTGAAGATCAGCAGGCATTTCCTCCAGGGTTTGCAGCATTGTTGGAGGAGCCAGCTATTGCTGAAGTCTTCAGGCCCATCCACCCAAGTTCAGTCACTCCTTACCTCACCAGTACTTGCATTATGCTGTTTGCAGACTGTCTGAGCTCCACGATGACCTCCGTGGATTCCTTATGAGCTTTTACAAGGCTGGGCCTGTGTACTTTGCAAAATCCTTTTGAAATGCCTGCTGGGCTTTTAAAGTCCCAGAGCAAAAGCTATACTACAAGGAACTTAGAAGGTCAGCAGCTGGATTTGGATGCGGATGAGGTGGGGGGGATGTGTGTGTGTGCATGCATGTAATTCTTGTTTTTAGCATACATGTTTTTCTAGTCAGATAGAGGTGTCCTTTCTGAGGAGACTTTCAATGCTCCTCTGATAAAGCTGAGGGACTTTTGAATTCCATAAGAAATTGTTCAGCTGGATTGGAGTAATTTTTTAATGTTAATGAAAATTAACAGATGCTGTTTCATTTTGTCAGCGTGCAGGAAACCAACCTCCCACAGGTTAGTTTCACTATATTTACTTCAGAATAGCAAGAAAACTCATGCTGAAATGTACCAGTGACAAGCAGTACTACTTTTTAAAATGTTCCTAATGGCTTTCATATGGGAAGCCATTAGGACTCTGGGAAGCTGTGCCTACTTACCAAGACTAACTACTACTGAAATTAATTTACCTGACTAAGCACATTATTTCAGAGTGTAGAGCTGCACATACAACTTCAAAAGCTGCTTACCTCCCTGGTGCCAATCAGCGGGTGCGCTCACAAGACCATGGCAGCTTTTTTCTCATGAGAAGGCAGAGGCATTTTTCACAAGCCTGGTCCTTCCTTCACCTTGGGGAGGCAATACACCTAAATCTGGGTGATCCATGGCAAATATATACATGTAGAACACTCTAGGTAAACTTCAATAGCCAGCTCATATCTCTTAGGTAGCGTTCAGAGTAACAGGAGAATGGCAACTGATGGTCACCTGCATTTGTGTGGAGATGATGTAGGTGGTATGCTGGTGTTTCTGGAGGTGGCTGGCTGGAAACCTGTGCCTGGGATGGCAGTGCAGGAGGGTGGTGGCCTCGTCCCGTGGGCGCAGGCAGGATGGGCCGGCCGCGGTGACGCGAGCTGGGAGGGAGCGCTGGGTGCTGTCTGGTTCTTGACAAAGCTGTGTAGCTGCTGTGGATGTTGTGGTTGGAGGGCGACGTTAAAAAAATGCCTTCTGGGGTGGATGGAAGAATGGGTTTTACAGAATGTTTCTGACTCCCTTTGCTCCAGCACATCACTCTTTTTTTCCTCCCTGTGGCATGTGGTTTTCCCTCTTTAAATTTCAAGCTAAAGCTCTCTAATTAAAAATCTGTTTCAGGATGTGTGTGTTTCAGAGCATTTTTAGTTGTCTCGGTTCTCAGTTTTTTGTTCAGAGGGGGTGATAGAGGGAATAGCCCATGTACTGACCAGAAGATAGGGAGATAATGATGTTAGCAAGGTGGGGGAGAAGAGGAGGAGTTTGCTTAGAAACAGCCAAGCCCCTGAAGCCTATGGAGCAGAGGAACCCTGCTGATAACACGGATGAACTAGTCTGCCTCTCCCCTAACTTTAAAGGAGGGGAGCTTTGTAATAAATGGCTGCCATGTGGCAGCTGTCTCCCTGCTTCGTGAGGCTGGCAGTAGTTAATCCTGTCAGCAAGTCATGCTCCCTGGAAAAGAGCAGTGAGAAGAGCTGCAAACTCTTGAATCGTCCTCTCTGCAAAACATTTCCATGATGGATCCCTTTCTGCTTAAAATGGGTTTGGTAATTTGGTGGAGGTTCTCATCTTTAAGTAGCATTAGAGTGCAGCTGTGTTGGCTTTTAAATGAAACGCTAGAAACGTGCCGAGATGCTGCTAATTTTTTTTTCCTCTTAAAAAAAAAAAAGGCCCATTTTAGTTTCAGAGGGTATATGTTACAGGGTACAAAATGTGCTGTGTAAAACGGGACACTCCGTTTTGCTGTCACTGTGTGTTAAGAAATTACAGGTTGAGCATCTGAGGTCATGATTATCCTTAAAAGCTTGAGGCTTTAAAATAAAACTGTTCCCTTCTGTTTGCCTTTTACATTTTCTCAGCATTTAACATTTCTGTTTTTTTGCCACAACTTAGAAAAGGGTGATTTTCACTTAAAGAAAAAAAGAAAAAGCAAGTTTACGATTCTTCTGCAGTATTGTATCACCATCGAATTTTTACAAGGATTGTGATAAAATTGTGATGGTTGACAACGCAACCACCAGGAAATGAGTTTTAATCCCTGTAATTTTTCCTCTTTCTTTGCTCGTGTCATGCATCATTTCACTGCATTGTCTCGTGGGGCATGAAGTGCCTTGGCATGGTACCTGCTGAGGTGTTCCAGGCAGCGAGCGTGCTGGCATTTCCTCCAAAGACACTGCGGTCACGCGGCAAAGGATGTGTTAGGGGCTCCGTGGTAAACTGAACCGATGCTGTCCCCTTCGGGCTTGCCTACGCAAGGAGGTTTGCTGGCATGTGGATGCAGTTACAGTGGTGAAACGCCATGTGGGACCTAGTTCCTCCAAGAGGAAAATGTCCTTTTTTTTTCTTGCTCAGTTTACGCTGCTTTCAGAATGGTTTTTATAAAATTCCCTGTTTTGGCCGTTTTGCTGCGAACCTCTGTTTAAATCCACGCACAGGAGAAGCAGGTCACAACCAGGGTGCCTTGCAAGAAGCAGGGCACTAGCACAGAAGATTTGGTGTATCTTCCTCTGCGTGATTCACCCTGCCTGTCTCTAATCCCTTCCAAACCTGCCCTCTTGCCGCAAAGGCAGCTCTGGCTATGCGTGAAGAGCATGTGTGAGAGTGTGAAATGTTTGCTTGCTTCTCCCACCGCTTCCCTCCAGAGATCGATGTTAAACCTTCGTCTGAAGTCACGGGGGAAGCTGTTCTGAAGCTGCCCTTGAGCTGAACTGTGACAGCTCTGCTCATCTGACACGGCGGGTCCTCCTGACCCAACAGGTGCAGGCACCAATTGCCAGTGAGCGAGCCCAGGGCACCGTTTTATGGCTTTTCTTCCTCTCGGTATTACTGTTCCTTCTCGTTTCCGTGATGCTGTAAGGAGGAACAACCAGGGCGATTGTCTCCTCTGAGGGCGGATGCCTCGGCGTCTGTGCAGCCAGTTGGTAAGGCACGGACGTCCTTGTTTTAAAATGACACCAGGGGCTATTGATTGCAGGCTCTGGCTGGGCTGCTGCTGCACAGATGCTTGCTCTTGGCCCACCTTAAAAGGGCAAGATATCCCGTGGTTTAGACGGGCCATATATTGTCTGGGATGTCAGCATCTCCGTCACAGATACTCAGTAGAGCTGCGAGTCCCGCTTTGCCTGCGTCGTGTCCTTGCAGCCTTCCCTCGGTCGGAGTCCAGGAGCACTTTAATGTGGAGCATTTGGAGGGGAGCTTGGTTTTCGTCCCTCTTACTCAGAAATGTTTTCCATCTGGCTCTCCCAAGTGTAATCCGTCTAGCTCGCCCCTCAGGCTCTTGGACAAGTATCCCGTTCCTGCTTTCCCAGTAAAATCTGCGCAGTGCTTGCTTAGCCATGTAGGTGATGGCACTCTAATGAATATATATTTTTTTTCCCCAGGGTTTTAATTTTGCCTGCATTGACATCCTTCTCAGCGTGAAGCGCGCGCGCACACACACACACACAAAAGGAAAAAAAAAAAAAGAAAAACCCACAGCCCTTTCTGCTTGCTTTGGTTTAGTTTGTTTCCTTATTTTACATCCCTAGTTCTCTCTCGCTTGTCTGAAACGGCCTAATGAATATATATTTTTTTTCCCCAGGGTTTTAATTTTGCCTGCATTGACATCCTTCTCAGCGTGAAGCGCGCGCGCACACACACACACACAAAAGGAAAAAAAAAAAAAGAAAAACCCACAGCCCTTTCTGCTTGCTTTGGTTTAGTTTGTTTCCTTATTTTACATCCCTAGTTCTCTCTCGCTTGTCTGAAACGGCGGTGGCGGACGCGGTTTGTTACCTCAGGCGTGGCTTTCCTGAGCTTCACCGGAGAGTCCAAGCAGGCTCCCCTTTACAGGGTGCACCGCCAGTAGCTTCACCTTTACGAGAAACACCTCTGGTTGCTTCATCTGTTCAGCAG
>NW_010580883.1:60287-79172 GCF_000705375.1 Tinamus guttatus | reverse complement strand
AAAGAGGGCGGGGGGGAATGTATGAAGCTGAATTACTTAAATTCTCTAGCTGCAGAATACACTTCCAACTTCTCAACCAAATGTCATGACTGTCAGTGATACGCTTGCGTGCTCTCCCTCCTCCTGTTTTTGCTGGCTGAATCCTGAAGACCAAGTTGAGCAAAGGCTCCCTCCCTTGCTTTGCACCGGTTTCGCTGCTGGCAGAGGCAGTGACATCTCCCAGCTCTTTTTCGGGTCACTTGTGGGAGCAGGCACTTGGCTGTATTGACAACAACTAACTGCATATTTCCATGTCCTAACCCCCCTACCAGGGACGGGAGCCCTCAAATGTAAGGGCTGTGGTTTTATTTTGCTAGGACGGCATCCAGGGAAACTCACTCCCATTCTCTTTTTCCCATCTCCCTCACACAGTGCTCGAGGGTGCTGCTGAGGAGGAGGCTGAAGAGCCAGACGCTACTAAGCATACCACACTAAGTGAGGAGACCAGCGAGCAAGATCTGGAGAGCCTCAGTCAACCAGGGGAGAAAAATGAAGGTAACTGGTTTGACTTGAACTGAGTGCCTCTCTATTTTAGAGCATTGATTAAGGCTTGGAGAAGCATTTCTTACCCTATCTATAGCCCTTATCTGTGTAAAGTGTATAAGGTAAATTGAGCAGAAGTGCTGGCACATAAATTTCTTTGCCCATCCGTAACCTTTCTCTGTGTGAAAAGTATGAAATATACTGAGCAGAGGCATGGGCACATAAATACTCAACTACCACTGCAGGCTTCCAAGCTAGGATTTTCTTGGCTGCTAGTAACTTGGCACCACATTACTTATCCTCAAAAAACACCTGTTTATAATGCTCAAACTTATCTTCCAGAGGCAGTATTATGCAGAGATCAAATGTTCACAGACAAACATGTTCCTCCTTGTTCACCCTCACATCCTCTTGTGTTACAGAGACTTTCTCACTGCATGGAGATTTTAAGTTTCTGTGCTATCCGTCCAAGGTGATGGCTTTGCTAGAGCTTTAAACTTGCAGAGTCGTATTCTTTGTTGGAGAGACTCCTTTTTGGGAAAAGGAGTGTTTAGTTTGACAGGCTTTTTCCCTTTCAAGACCCTAAAAGAGAATGTGGAAGGGCTTTACCAGAGATGGGTTCTCAATTGTGACTTGAACTGTGTGAAATGCACTGCTGCATATAAAATGTGATGGAGAAGTCTGAATCTGAACAGCTTTACTGGTGGGATAATGTTAACCGTGGGTATAATATACTTCAGGGACTAATACGGGAACTGTATAGAAGTCAGCTGCAGCAGTAAAGGGGTGATTTTTTTAAATTTGTTTTTTTTTGGCGGGGGGAGAGGGATTTTTAAAATTTAGCTTACTGCATATAAGGAGCTGGATAGAGAACCTAGTACCCTACACTGTATTGCTAGTTCTCTAATTTTGTAGTTCAGCTCAAAATGCCTGATTGCTGGAATGATTGTGCCTGCCAGAGTGTGCCTTCATCAGCACTTGCCCTGAGAGTCCATCATGATCAGGAGGTACCACAAATTACACCATTTTAAATCTGACTGTAGGCCCCACAATGAATTTAGGTTGAAAAACAGGATATCACCAAGGCCCCATTAGGAAAACTTTACACCTTTTCCTATGAATTGTGAAATGATAAATATTTTCTATTACAAAAAGAGCTCCAATTATCATGGACTGTTTTCTTTACTTCCTGATAATGAAGCAGAATATGAATTGTGAATTCTTTGAAATATGCATTGGGAAATACAGGCAGCTGAAAACACTGGGTTTGGGTTTTTTTTTTTTTAAGATGGGCTTAGCAACCCTTATGTGTGTTTTTGTTTTTAATTCCAGAGAAGCAGCTGGAAAGCTTAAACTGTTACAAGGTATCCCCAAGTTCACCCAGCAGTTTGGACGGAACAGACCTGTCCTCCATCGACGCCATGATGTCGGCAGTGATGAATGTGGGGAAGATCGCTGAAAATGGCGGGAACCCTCAAAACGTCAAATCCCCCTCAAAGTCTCCTGCACCCAGTCGGATTGGCAGGAGGAACCAGGTACATAAGCCTGAATACATGGGGAATACATGTTGGAAGAGATAAGTCATAATTAGGTTTATTTTAATATTTTGCCGTTTTTTCCCCCCTGAATTATTTCCTGTCTCCTTGCCCTTTTATGTGTGCTTTCTGATGGCTCTTCAGAACATAAATTTAGAAAACTGCAGACGGAAGGGTTCAGCGTGCTCGGATTCAGATGTAAAACATCTGAGCACACACTCCCATTTCATGCAGTGGGCAAACTGATCTGACAGGTGCCACTGCAGTGGCAAAGCCGCCTAACAACTGCCGATTCTTCCCCTCTGCATCCTCTACCCAGCCTAGCCCATTGAAGAACCAGTTCGTTTCACTATCCTGGGGAAAAAAAAAATAGCTTGAATAAGTAGGAGGGGGCCATATGGAAAGGAGCTGTGAGGCTTGGCCCGGCTGGCGTGCTGGACCCCTCGTGAAGTACATGCCTATTCCTGGTGAAGGTCCAGGTGCTTAAAGGTTAAAGGTGGTGATAGAAGGAAACGTCTGTCAGGCCCCTCAGTTCACACGTTTGCAGTGTAAGGTGCCCTTACTTCGCTGTTAATAAAAATATGAAGAGCTATTGCAGAATGCTTTGCATAAGTCCTGCAGTACAAATATTTGTAGCTTTTTATCAGTTTTTTTCCATTTACCAGTTGATGGCACCAGTTGATAGCAGTATCGTTCTAAAGAAGTGAGCGAACCATATCAGTTAAACATGGATATAAATAATCACAGCTTTATCCCTTGTTGGGGCAAGCTCTGCCACTGAAGGTGCTGCAGAACAGTAAGAAATGTCCCAAATACTTGTGTCTGACTTCTGAACTTTAGGGGAAACGCAGAGAATTTTTAAATGAATCAGCAGGTAGCAGGGACCAGAAAAGCTGAGAAGAATGATTCATGAAAAGTAGCTGCCCACTTGTCGAAACATCGTGTGTTGACACATGACTTGTCTTGAATTTTTTGCTTAAAAAGAATTAAAATCTATTAATAGTAAATGAAACAGAGAAGTAATATACTGGTACCTGTTTTTAAAGTTTACTTGCTCATGCTCCCACTTTGGGGTTGCTCTGGTTTCTCGGATTTTATTGTGTGAAGAAGGCATTGGTGTTCAACCTATGCTAGTGGCAGTGCTATTACACAGCTGCCATTGGTACACCGTGTGGTTTGGCTTCAGGGGAGTTTGTTAGCATTACTGACCTTTATTCCACCTGATATTTCAATGGGCATCGAATCAAAGAAAGTTCAAGAGTAAATGTGACAGGATTAAGAGGGATTCTTATGGTGTAAAAATAAATAAATACATTGAAAACATAGTAAATAATCTGTTTGTTTCTACGATGAAAGATTGTTATCAGTGGGAGGAGGGGAGGGCAAATGGCTATGTTGCTGGGAAAACAGAGTGAGATGTGAAATATTAAGTGGGTATCAAACTGTTTAACAACCTTTACTACAGTAAATTTTCAGTGTAGCAAAATGAAGCACTGAATTGTTTCAGTGTGTAGCAGCACACAGGTCTCTAATTCTGGTCAGAATGTGCCCTGTGTTGTAATTACAACGATAATAACAGTTAGTTCATTTTCTAGGCCTGACTGCTCTTTCCCAGGAGTTGGCAGTGAAACGTTTTGCCCTGAACCTTTGTCCCAAGTCTATAGTTCCCTTTATAATGCTGACTTTATCTTGGCTGTAGTCTACCCATCGTCTAGTAAGCGTGTTCTCACATCAACCTGCACACGTTATAACTTTGCTCTTAACCTTGCTCTTGAAGAAAACAAAACAAAATAACCTCAAGAAACAAAACCCATAATGATGGCATTTCTTGAGGAGGTGGAGAAAAACAAATCAGCTTAATGCACAACTCGAAAATGACTTGTCATCCATCAGTTGAATGCAGAACAGTGGTGCCAGACTGGCTTACTACAGAGAGAGCAGCTAACAAATTAGCTGCTAATATTGTCTTTCAGCTCAGGAAGTGCTTTTTTACCAACCTGGCTCCAGTGGGGTGGATTAGTGTTCTGTTTTAAATTTGTTGGTGGGAGTGCTTTTGCAGTAGGGATGCTAATGTTTTTTCATCTGAATTGGGTCAGTCAACAGAATTCCTGTTGTAGCTACCCTCGATTTGCTTGAGCTGTGTTATGGTATGCAATGTGTACCCTCTGTGACCACGGGAGAAAGTTTGGGTTTTAGTTAATAATAAACCCCAGATTCAATACTAATCAGCTCTGGCTGAGCTCTAGTGTGTTTCTGATCTTTGCTTCAAGGTGAACCAGTAATTACTCTATCTTCTGTTAATTTGCTGATTCAAAGCAGGCAGGCAGTCGAGAAAGCAGGCTTTGGAACAATTAATTGCATCATGTAGGACTGTATCACTCATTCAAAAGGGGAAAAAAAAAATAGGTTGATAATTTCACAGAAATACCCTGGGGATTAAACACCATCCAAACTGTCAGCACAGCTGCAGGGATTTTCCTCTCCGCACAGTGTGCTTGTTCCTTGTCCTGAGCCAACTTTAACACGGTTGCAGTATAATTGGAGCTGAGCATGACTCCCCGGACTTATTGCATATAGTAAAATTAAGGTAGTGTAGGTAGGATGGAGTTCCTGTTGGTGAGAACGATATGTAAAAATGTATGTATGTATGTATGTACGTCTGCACATACGTATGTATGTACAAATGTATGTATGTATGTACGTATGAAAAAATGTGTGTGTGGGTCACCCGGATAACATGCTTTAATTTTCTTGGGGTGCTCAGATTTCATAGTGGCAGCCTTTTCTGCTTGCTTTTGAATGTTTTGTAAGTAATGGTACCTTACGTCTGGCCCTGTGTGCGGCCTGCAGTGAGATCAACTTTAGGATAATAGAGTCCTGAAGTATGATTAGAAAAATATATGCATGTACAGGAGAAATAGTAAAGGGTAATGGGGAACCCTAACTTTTGCAGTCCTGATATTTTCAGATGTGAGGTCACATGTTTTGTTTACTTGAAGCAAAACAAGAAAATAGCTACTCATCCACAAATGACAGAGATTAATAGAAAATTGTCTCGATTCTGTTTTGGAAAACCCAATGTCAGATTTTAGTGGGGAGCTCTCGTTACACAATGGTCCCCCCAAGTCAGAGATTTAAAAGGGTATATTGCTTCATTAAGTTCTTTAAGACTTCAAAATGTTTTCTCTAACACTTTGTCAGCATCTTTTGTCTTAAAAGTCCAGGGAATGTGTCACAAAGACTTGGGTAAGTAATTCCCAGAATTTCCCACAGATACTTATGTCTGACAGTCTGGAAATAGTTGTTTCTCAATTGATGAGTTTTGGGGCAGTGATGGAGAAAAGAGTTGTTTGGAAAGAGGAAATGAATGGATACACTCATATCCATCAACTCCCTCCCATTTCTGACTACAGAGCTCTTTAGGGTTTTCTTTTGCTTATTTTCATGGTTTTACTAATGATACTTAAAGTAGTCAGCAAGGAAGTTCAGAAGAATGCATCCTTTTAGCATGAACATTATACTTACCCATCCGTCATACAGAGATGATTTTTGTGCTCCCTTTTGTACCAGAAGTTCAGATAACAAGTGGTCAAACTGCCTAGCTGGTAAAGATTTGCGTCATTCTACAGAAAACTGAGGTTTAATTTTCAGTGCCAGACCTTGTTGCTTTTAGTGTGCAGGCTTTGCTGTAGAAGCCACACTCGGGCCTCTTATTGAGGCGCCATCGTTGTGGGATGCTTTGGGAAAATGTCGGGAAAATGTTCCTGTGAGAGTGCCATTTCATGTGGTTTTACTAGTGTCTCAAGGGCATACTTAAATCGGGCTGAGTTCTCCAGTCAGCTTCGTTGTCTGTACTCGTGCTTTGGCCATGGTTAGTCCTGGTTCTCACCTGGGCGGAGGTTCATAATGTGCTCGTTTTGAGTCACGTACACTCCTGCGTTGTCACCTCTTTCTCGCTATGATCTCATCAGATCTTGCAAGTTTAAGAAGGGCTGGGCCTGGCCAGTGTGCCTGGATGAGATGCTTCCAGGAGAAACACAGGATGCTAAGGGAAATAGCACTGGTGATTCAGTTAATGCAGCTCTTCCTTCTGAGTCAGCCATGGAGCAGGACAAGCAGCCCCCGGAAAAGGTCACTGGGCTAGTGCCCTGCCTTTCAGATAGCATGGAAAACCTGAAGTCCTGAGGACTTGTTCTCATTAGAGATCTTTTGGGGAGATTAGTGGGGTTTGCCCACGTATTCTGGCAGTGTTCCAGTCTGGGTAATTACTTTCTGCTCACCTAAACTCCTTCTGGCAGTTGGAGCTGGTTGCAATAATTGCCTTCACTTCCTGTCCTAAACTGCTACTGCTGAGTATCTGTGTGCTGTTAAAACAGCTGCTGCGCTTCTGCGGTGGTTGAAATGGCTCCTATTTATAAATTCAGAAGTTTCTGAAACTTCCCTGAGGGATCTATCAGGATGATAAATGTATATATGCAAGCTGTTCTGTTAGCAGTGGCTTTTAGTGCGTAACATGGTTTAGTTTTTTTTTTCCATCCTCACAGTTGTAGCTTTTGAATTCTTTTATAGCTGTATTTCTTCTGATTTTTGCCTGTTTTTTTTTTTTTCACAGGAAACAAAAGAAGAGAAGTCTTCCTATACCTGTCCTCTGTGTGAAAAGATTTGCACTACACAGCACCAGCTAACTATGCACATTCGTCAGGTATGCAAAGTACCAGCTCTTGAGTCTTACTTTTGTTAAGAGTGCATTTTCTTATAGCAAAAGAAAAAAAAAAAGGAATTCTATGTACAAGCTCAAAAGGTTTCATTATGCTTTTTTCAATTGTTTTGCTTTCAGTAGATGAAGAAGGTTAAAATAAGAGTAGTTAGGTTATCTCTCTCCCCTTAGACCTCTGTTTCCCAGGAGCAGCTCAAACAAGGAAGTGTATCCTGTTCTGCATCATTTAAGGTATCCCAGGGATTCAGAAAACCCCTTCCATCAAGAGACACATGTCCTGTTTTGTTATCCTGTTTGAGTACAGTTCCCTTTAGTGTTCATGCAAAGTAAGAAGCAGGAAGTCCTTTGCAGCAAGGGTGCTGGAATTTGGGAAGACAAAACTTAAAATACATTATTTATTTATTTTTAATGGCTGATAATTGTTTCAGTCACCTATGGACCTTCCATTCTCCTCTTCAACTATGTATGTACCTTATAGAGGAAATTTGACCTTACCCTGTCAGAGGGTCCTGCACTGGTTTTGTCTCACCACTATGAGTCCACATGATGCTTAGTACTTCAGTTCTCCCTTCTGTACTATTATTATAATTTAATTATTTTTTTTGATTCCCCTGGAGATATTTTGGGGGAGAGGGTGTGTGAAGAAGTCATCAGGTCTTTGAATGCATGTAAAAAAAAGGTGGTGCTTATAGCACAGTAGTTAATGGTTACTGAGATGTATTCTTATAGCACAGGAGTCTACATATGTATACAAAAGCACTTCAGTTTTCTTATTACACAGTGCTTTTTATTTAATACCTTTAAAGAGTATATATTATAAGTGTTTTATTCTGTCATGAAGTTTTCCCCTTCACACTGCTGTGATTCCAAACCACTGCATGACTTAATGTATCCCAAGTCACCCATGGGATGAGTCTGATGGGTTGCTGCTGGATCCCCTCGATCCTCTCCTGCTGCACATCATGAGAAATGCTGCATGTAGTGGGCATCAGGCTGTGTGAAGCAGCTACCCATGATGGTGCATTAAGGAAGTTAAAAGCAAAGGGAGGGGGTGGAGTTGAGGTGGGAGGGCTTGGGAGGAGAGATATGCAGGGCACATCTGATGGGAGGCATTTTGGCAAGCAACTCTGTAAGGCTGCTTTTAAGTTGTTCTCTCTAATGTTTGACTGGCACTTCAGAAGGGTCATTCAATGAAAAAAAATCATTGCTTTCTCTAGCATAACACTGACACTGGAGGGACAGACCATTCCTGCAGCATCTGTGGAAAGTCTCTGAGCTCAGCGAGCTCCCTTGATCGCCACATGCTGGTGCACTCAGGTGAAAGGCCTTATAAATGTTCAGTATGTGGACAGTCCTTCACCACCAATGGAAACATGCACAGGTGAGTGCTGATCATGACCCATTAATTTGGAAAGGATTACAGAATAGGGGGCTATTTTGCTTCCTTGGAAGGACTGTCAGGTTGAGTAAAGATCCTTACTAGGGCCAAAAATACAGACTACTTATGATCTACAATGATGGCATGACACCAAAGGACTCCACAACTACTGAGATGCTTAAGTTCTGAGAGCAACAAGTCAGAACCAAGAGAAGTCTCTTAGTTCATTTCAAAAGTCAGTAAGAGTTGTTATGAATATCCAGGAGTATTTCTTTTTTGTGATTTCTTTTCTTGGAGGGATGGGTGGGGGGCAGACAGAATAGATTTTTCTTGAAGGATAAAAATGTATAGCCAGGCTATAAGGGATTTTCAGCTTTTGTAGCTCCAGAGTAGCAGGTGTGTATGATGGTACTGAGAGGTCCATGTTCTTGTTGGGTGCTAAGTACCTAGATATCCAAGCATCATCATGAAGATGCCTCTTCAGAACAGTGGATCTGTTTTTTAAACACATATATTAATACTTGCCTACAATGTAGATGACTTACTGCATCGCAGATCCAGGAAATTCTCTGCAATCAAAACTGCCAAACATACTTCATGCAGTCTTCTTCATAGGGATGTACAGTTGTCAACGGGGGAAACGAAATGTTAAATCACATGCATGTTCCTTCCCCTCTCTCATCCCCCAATTCTGTATTCATTTGTTTGCATGGGTGGAGTGCCAAGAGCTGATTAAGACTTTGTGAATTCTCACATAGTGCTAGTCCACATATCAAAGAGTTTACAGCCTACAAAGAGAGTGTAAGACAGGTGGGGGAAAGGAAGATGGCTTATAAGCAAAATGACAAGAGTGATGGTTATAGACCGGTTCTGTGTGGGAGGGAAGAGATCTTGTTTCCTTGATTATTACCGGCCATTTTCCAAGCAACAGTCTGTAGGTGAAATAAAAGGAATGAAAGGGGTGGTTTTCAGTGACACTAAAAAAAGACATAATTCTGCACAAAGAAGTCAGTAGCTGCTTGCAGCTCTACCTTTTTTTTTTTTTTTTTAATCATGTTGTCTGATTTAAGTAGTCAGCCAGAAATGGAGGTGGGATGGGAGGAAAGCAATTTTGTAATTATATCCTTATTTAACCTGTACTTGATTAGAGGTGGGGAGAGAAACAACGTGAGAAGGACATAAGGATGCCGAGAGGAGGTGCTGGCCTTGGGCAGTGAATAAATCTCACCTCTGACTCATCTGACCAGCAGGCAGAGGTGTTTCTAGCTACACATTTCCCAAAACAGAGGTCAGACGTTGTATCATCTGCTGTGACAAAGGCAGGGTAGTTTCTGGTGCTCCTGTCAGCGTTAGAGGGTGAGAATTCCAGTGCTGGCACACTTGTGTTGTCTGATATGCTTGTGTCCAGCTCCTAAGCCCAGGCTGCTTGTTAAGAAGTTCTTGGGTTTGGTTTTCTTAGTTTTGTTTTGTTTTTATTTATTTATTTTTTTACAACACATCTTCTCATCCTCTCCCAGGAACAGGAAAGGGAGGATGCTTGTGAGACTTGACTCCCGGCCTATCAGATGTTGATGGAGTTGCTCTCCTCCTTGGGGTTTCCCTATATAGCAGCTCTTATAGTGTGTTAGCAGCAGGTCTGTCCAAATTACCTGAGTGACTTGTCCAAAAGAAGTAAATATAGATGATGAGAACCTTCTGATGACAAGACTGAGCTTTTTTTTTTTTTTCTTTTTTTGTGGGATATTACTTAAAGTTATCAGGATGGGCTACTGTGTTTACTGACTGCATTAAAAAGGACCTTTGTTCATGCAAGGGAGATTCCTATTAAGGTTCTTTCCATCTGACAGGCGTTTGTTTGTATTTGCTCTTTGAAAGTCCTCCTTGTGTGGACACACACTGCAGCACCTTAGTGGAACATTGCAAAAATCTGTTACTGAACTCAACTGCACTGAAAAAAGTGACTTCAAACCTGTGACAGGCACAATGCTGAGCCTACTGAAATTAGGTAGTTTTACTAAAAGAGGGTAGCGGTTGACAAAACTGTGCTGCCAGTTTTTTGCAGTGAATAATCATTTTCCTGTTACTACAATAAAATAGAAAAATGATTCTTGCTGCTGAAGCAGAGAGAAGGAATGTGCAAGCAGGCAGATGAAAATAAATGCAAAGTGAAATGAAATTCCTTTTCTGGTGCTATGACACACTCAGAAAGGAGATGTTCCTTTTGCCCACTGGATACCTCCTTCGGAAACAGGTATTTCTAGTCGAAGATGGCCTGAAATAAATTCTCAAGTAGACAGCTCAAACCCTGCTGTAGCATCGCCTCCCATGGCCTGCCAGTGCTGTTGGTGATTGCCTTTCACTTCAGGTTCAAAGCTGCCCCGGAGCCAAGAGCAAGGACCCACTTGCTGGGCCCTGCCTTGTGTGCAGCTCCCACCAGTCTAGCTTGTGGTGGCATCAGTACCAGGCTTGTGGTTCTTCAGTACCAGGCAGCCGGGGACATGGTAATACAAGCTCATCTTTCTCTGATTTTGCACATATTTCCTTTACTGCTCTCTACTTTTACATTAAAATATCTAAGTAGCGACAAATACATGCCAAAACTAGAACAGAACAAGACTTCTCATGTCCTCCCAGTAGTCAGGATAGTGGTCTCCCTGGAGCATTGCAGAGTGGGTGGTTAGAGAGGTTGTGGGTTTAGCATAACATTGTGAATGATCTGCTAAAGAATAAACATATCTTGTGAATGTCCTGCAATTTTCTGTTTTCTCTATTTCTCTATTTTTGCTATTTTCTTTATGTTAAAGATATTCAGTGCAGAAGAAAGGAGTGAGGGAGTAGTAGTTAACCTGCCAGCGTCTGAATGAAGGGAGAATGTGTATGTGCTACATACATCCTCTTCTCTCTCTTCTCCTCTGCCTCATTCTGGTTCTTACTTAACTATGCGATTTTTTTTTTTAAACTAGACTTTTATCATTAGACCATTGGGGGAAATATCCAACATAACTGTTTTGTCAAGGGAAATATTGTGCTATGGGAATACTTATTACAGTTTGAGGAGAGGATGAAATTTCTGATGTGTTTTCCCATCTTGTGTTAGCCTAATGTAGATATTCATCTGAGAGGAAGGAAGGAGACCAGCTCAGGTTACTTTGGGGGTTAGAATATATCAGTTTTCTTGCAGTAAATGCCTATAATCACCATAGAAAGTGTTTTTTCTCCTCCCTCACATTTTTTTTTTTATTAGAGAGGGAAATACAAATTCTAGAGGGTTTTATTTGTTGCTCTTTTGCATAATGACAAAAATATTTTTGTGATTGCAGGGCATTTTGTAGAGTGAGAACACTGTTTTCTGCCCAGCTCTTCTCAGAGTTAGTCTAGCTGTGCTGGGCTATGGCATGTGCTCTTTACCTGATACATTGATGCATCTCTCCTGCCTCTCTCAGTACATGCAACCCTTCATTCGTAAATGAGTCGTGGGCTCTCACATAAAGTACTGTTTCTCTTTGCTGTGTGTCAACAAGTCAAGTTGAATGGGCACAGCAGGCAGAGGGCTGGAGAGGGTAGGTCCTCTTGGGCAGCACCATTCAGAAAAGGAGGTTAAAATCTCCTTCCTTTTCGGACCAGGGTGACTCTCGGATGGGATTTTCAGTGGGGAACTGTATCTCAGCAAACTCCCATGGGAGCTGGCCATGCAGACGAAAGGCTGCTTTTCACACCCTTCTGAGTCTGCCATCAGCCTGACTGCCGCAGTGTCAGTGCTGCTCCTGCTGGAGTGCTTGAGGAGGGTTTCTGTAGTCTCGTACAGTAGTTGAGAGATCCATCCATGCCTGAGGTCTATATCAGAGACATGAATTGCTCAGGAGATGGGGAATGGAGAGAATGCTGGGTGTTTTTTTGTTTACTTGTCTCTCTCTTTCTCTCTTTTTTTTTTTTTTTTTGGAGCAGTCCTGTAGAGAGCAGGTTTTCCAGTATTGGGGACTGATTTGAGAATTTGGATGGGCTTATTTTCTTGTGGGGTTTTTTTGGGAATTTGGAGGAACAAGATAGATCATAGTAACTAAGTTCAGAGTTCTTACTTAGCATTGAGGTGGTCAGTACATAAGAATATCTGCTATTTAGGACATGCTAATCCTCCTCCTTTTATTCTAGGGACATGGTCCCCATAGCTTTCTTTTAGTTACAGTAAATGGAAGTTGAATGTTCTGAGATCTCCAGAAGGAACAAACTATGTGGAAAGAGAGGGTGTGCGCCTTTAATGAGTTTTCTGTAGCACACAAGGAACTGGGGATTTCCGAAGAAATGTCTCAAATCAGTGAATTGAGATTACAAAAGGCCTTCTCTCTGTACTGTCATTGTAGCTTTTTGGTGGGTTGAGCTATGAATGGTGCCGACTCCAAAGGACTCTTTCAGGTCTGGGTTCTCCCACCAAGAGAAAGTTGCAAGCTTCCTTCTACATCTCCTCTGCCCTTGCATTTCTCCAGGCTGCAGGCAGAGATGTTAATGTGCTGCTGTGAGCTCTGTTGGTGGTTGTTGGTATGCTTTTAGCAAGGATCTTAAGGCAGAGGAAAGATTGATCTGTGCTCTGGTAGAACATACATCAGGCTTCAGGTGTAATAGAGCTGTATCCACTTGCTCCAAAACAGACTGCTACAGGGCAGGAAACCTTGCCAGCAGCTCCTTTCTATTTCTGTGACAAAGAATGGTCTATACCTATGGCTTCAAAATCTCTCTTTTTTTTTTTTCGCTGCTAAAGATGGGTTCTCCATGCAACTTCAAAATGTTAATAGAATATAAATGCCAGAAGGGAGGTGAGAAATGTTCCTGCCAGTTTCCAGTGGATGCCTATTAAATGCTCTGTGATAAGTTTGAAAAGAATAAGAGGATAATATATGTATTTTAACCACAGCTTCCCTGGTTCAGTGAAGTAGGTTCCAGTGTCCATGGCTGGTGTTCTCTGGGCAGTCAATAAGTGTCACAAGGCAAAATAGCCAAAATGTTTCATCTGAACCCAAAACTTCATAGGTTTCTACCTTCTTGTTTTTCCCTCTAATTCCTTCCCCCATACCTAGTAAAATTCTTCAGTATGGGTTTTCATTTACGTCCTACTTATGCGATTGTAGGCTGATTGTATACTATCTCAGGAATAAATCCCAAAGTTTGGTGTATCTTTTTTTTTTTTCTTTTTGGCACATGCAAAACACCACATGTAACAACCACATGCAGAATGCTTTGAAACTCAAATTGGAAGATCTGGATTGCAGAAGCTATGCTTTGAAGCATGCTTACAAAGGGTCCTATCAAAGAAGGTATTTCTTCTTTTAATTAAGAAGGCACTTTCATTCGCAATCTTATTTTCAGTGTTAGATAATTTTCCCCAACATTTTTTTTAATATGCTGTAGAGAGAATAACAGCTGTTTTTCTTATCAGGATATGATGCTGTTCTGCTATTCAAATTAGGACTTTTAAAATGCTTATGTGTGTGTGTATATGTTGCTGAATGTGTTTTTTCCTTTTTTTTTTAAGAAGCCTAGAAAATGCATGTGTTGTGGAAGTGTAACCTACTAAAATGTGGAGTTTCAGCAGGCCATCTTTACTAGCAAATAAGGAGTTTATATTTGATGAAGATGGTAACATATTGGTTGGAAGATGAATGTTGGATCCTCAGAAGGGTTTGGGGGTTGATACACACATGCTTCGATTATTTCCCCACTCTCTTTAACATGTATCTGCATTTCATGGTGAGGAATGCATCTAAGCTGTGTGTTACTCTGCAAATACCTACTATGCAGACTGACCTCAAGATCCTGCTAAAGCCATCCTTTCCCTGCATTCCACCCGTGAATTTATTGTGTTATTTATGGCTTTGGCCCACTTCCAGTAAGTTGTCTGTACTTTGTAGGGTGCAGTGTAGTAACAATGCCCAGCCTCTAAGTACAAATGGGATCTCTGCAGTGCAGCACATGTACTCTGGCATTCACTCCTGATGGGAATTTTTGAAGCCAGAGCATAGCCAAATGCAATGATTAACTTTTTTTTTTCTTTTTTCTCTTTTTTAATTCAGAAGGGGAGGGAAACTGCTTTATTGCAATGTAGTTTGGTTTCTGGAGGTTTGCAAGGATGCCCAAGTGGAAGTTTGGCACTAAAATTCAAGCAGTTTGGAAAACTGGAAGTATAAGATGTTGAAGCAAAAAAACAGTTGCTCAAAGAATGAAAATGATTGATAGCTTGCAAGAGTAAAATGATTGTCTTTTACTGTCTTGCAGAATAGAAATGTCTCTGGTCATCTCCTGAGGAGCTTTTATTTCAATGCAGTTGGGCAGTACTCTTAAATACAAAGAAACAGGGCATATCAGAGACTTTCCAATGTGTTCCTTATATGCAGGAGTGATTTAACCACTTTTAGCTTGCTAGTAAAAGATAAGCTTCAGCAAATGCAAGTGCCCTAATTCTTGAGAGGGGATAATTAACACAGAGGACTAATTCGTGTTTCTAGGAGGAGTTAACTGTAGTTGTAGGAGACAACTGATATGTCGTGCCTGTTTTGGGTTTCTTTGCAATTAAAAGCTGTTTCTAACATTTTGACTCTTGCATTTTATAAAGTTGTGGGAATGGATGGAGAGATTGTTTTTGTCTCCCTCCCAGCAGCACGTATATCGAGAGTAACTCGTTGGTATCCTGCTAGGACCTCCATGTCTCGAAGAAGAGAAAAGGTCAGCATCTTTTCAACAACAGGAAAGCAGTTAGTCTGTTCTTCGGGATCTTTGAGATACAGAAGAAAATATTTTTACTGATCCCAAACAGATGCTTTTGTCTGTCTCACTGTTGCTGAGCAAATTGTTCACTTTTCATAACAACTTTTTACCAATCCCTTTGTTTTACTTCTTTTTAATCTCAGGACACAAATACGGTCATGGGACCCCCAGAAGGTCCCCCATGAATACGGTGAGGTGTAGGAGGCTCTAGAGGAGCTCCTGTGTGGCAGTGCCCCTCCCTGCGAGCCGTAGGAGCCGTGGGGAGACGCCACGATAGCAGACGCGCCGTGCGCTGCTGGTAGCCTTGGACAGTATCCCCCTTCAGTTATCATCGCAGAACAGCAAAGGAAGTTAACACAAAAACACGAGCGCTGAGGTCTGATTAGAATCAAGAGAAGCAAGGAAGTGCCGAGCTGAGATTTATATGCTGACCTTAATTAGCTCCATTGTTCTGGAGAACCGAAGCGAGCGCGGGGAGCAGCGCCGCGCTCGCCTCTCCTCAGTACCTGACCGAAGAAAGGAAAGAGCTCGGTGCGCTTTTGAGGCCTCGAGTTGGTGTGTGTTGCTTTAAAAAAAATATGCCAGGGCCTTCTCGTGTACGTTGTCATGCTGTGGATTTTAGAACTTTACCATTTTCAGATTTAAAAAAAAAAATAAAAAGGATGCCCCGCTCTCAGGAAGTTTCGGTTTCTGGTGTGAACTGTGCCAAGGGGAAAAGGGGAAAATGGTGGTGTGGCGGAGCAACACCACCCTGCTCATGGGCAATAACATAAATCTCCATGTAACAGAGCGTATTCAGCGTAGCTTAGTGCTGCTTTGTTGCCCATGTCACAGTTCAAATGAGCACAAGCCACTTGACAGATTAGACTGTAGTCTTAGCGCATATGGCTCTGTGAGACCTTGATGTTTCCGCCTAAGTACGCTTGCAGGAACATCACCTTCTTTAAAGGGTTAGTGTTCCCAGGGATGCACCTCCCCTTCCCAACTTGAAAAGCTGCAAAATAAATACAGGCCTTAGCTTAGCAAGCACTGAAAAACCGAGGTGGTCTCTGCGGGGAGCTGAGATGCTCCTAGCCTTTTATCATAGCTGTGCACTGCATGGTTATCATAGAGATGTTAGCTGTGGAGGTTAATATGGGATGTGCAGTGTTGCTCACATTTCAGTTGAAGGTTTATATTCCTACCCGTGCTTCAGCTGGGGGATTCTCTGTAGAAAATGATGGTTGCTGAGAAAGTTTGTGTGTTAAGGTGATCCCCACATAGCTCTTTGTTCACAGAGGACAGAAGCCCTTCAGCAATAAGTGTGCACTCGGTCTCCTCTTCCTTGTTGTCCAAAGAGACTCCAAAGCCAAGTCCCAAAAGAGAATGAGGAAAAAGCTTCTCTCAAACTGTGCTTGTGGTTGCTGTCATTCCACCTTTAATGTATGTCTTCTAGCTTCACCTTTCCTCTCCCCGCCACCCCGGTACCTAACCTGCTCAACCTGTTCCCCTTCAGCATGCTGGAACCAGCAAGCTGCACAACATACCCCCGCTCAGGGTCAGCATTTGTTTTTCTTTTACTTTTCTCCCCCCTTTTCAAAGCAGGCTATTCATTGACAGTAGTTTTTCCGGGCCAGGGTGGGGGGAGGTTGAAACTTTTTCTGACTTCAAAAAAAAAAAAAAAAGAAAGAAAAAAGAAAGAGGAGTGGGTGTGAGGCATCTTGTGTATCTTGGCATTTGGACTTAACCAGGGCCTTTCACTCACTCGTTGTTTCTGTGCCTGTGATGCTGTGATGCTTAACTTGCATGAGCTTCAGCAAAGATGGGTGCTGTAAACTGGCCATGCTTTTATCCAGTTGGTAAATAAGTAGCACAAAATAGACAAATACTTCGTTTTGCTCGAGGGCATCTGCTGGTTTCTGACTTCTCGAAGTTGCTCTCTGAGCTCAAGGTTTTTAAAAACACTTTCAGCGATTTTTAGCAAGTCCTTAGAGTCGGCTCTCCAGTGTTTCAGGTGGAAACCTGTCCTAAAGCAGAGGAGGCAAACCACTTCTGTGTGGCTCATTTTTAGCATCAAGCTATCTAAAAGTGCTGTGTGCCTTGGCTTCGGACTGGGAGTGATTGATGAGAGTGAGGTATTCGGGATGGACTGCGCTGAAATTCACTGCGCTCTGGGGCGGAAGTTCCCGAACTCCCTGTATTCCGCAGCGATTTCTGTTGATTCCTGTAAAGCAGCGCGAGTCCGCGAGTCGTGCTGGGGCTCTGCTTCCCCTGACTGCACTTGACTAAACAGCGGCTCTGCTGCTCGTGCAGGGGATGCTGTGAGATCACGGTTGGTGAGGAAGCAGGACCACATGTTCAGGAACAGCAGAGGAAATGGTCTAAGCACGTGAAGCGGCTCCTGCCGCGGCGCAGGCCTCGGCGCTGGGAGCAGCTCGCTGGAGCTGTGCGTGCTGCGATAACCCCTGCTTCCCTGCCCCTCGAGTCCTTCAGGCCGTATCAGGGCAGCGCGGGAGGCTGTGCTAACCGAGATGGGCCGCCCTTATCTGGCGCGGCTTCCTCGCGCGCGTGGGGCGCGCTGGTCGGCTCCGCGCGCGCAGCGTCCCCGGCGCGGCCGCGCGGGCTGTTTTTCCCTCCCCGAGCGGTGTGACGCAGCAAGCCGTGTGCCATCCGCGTTGCTCAACAGCGGAGTGTGACAGGGCAGCGACTGTGCTAGGGCTCGGCCCGGGTTCTGGGAAGTAGCTCAGGGTTCTGTTTGCGTGGCTGCTAAGGGCTGAGGTTTTGGGAAGAGACAGGACATACCTGGGATGGCTTCAACTGTGTTTACTCTCAAGGATAAAACTCTTTTTTGCCCCCTCCTGCCATCCCTCCTGTCTTTCTTTTCTTTTTCCCTCCTGATGCTAACAAGTAAAGCTGCTTTGACTGTTCTCAGCATCTTCCTTTTCTTTTAAAATAGTCAGCTACAAAGGCACTGGCTAAACTTACATACTGTGGTAACTAAAGGAGGTGTCTGAAAACCACAGGTTGCCAAAAAGATGAAAGAAAGTAGTAACTGAGAATGTCCTCAGCTTTTTTTTTTTTTTTTTTGGTACATTGTTTTTAAAACACTATCCCTGCTTAATTTGCTGGTTGTCAGTAAAATTTTCACTCCAAGCTTAAAAAGAATCACAGGAGGCCCTGAAAGATCTTCTTTCTAAGCTGTCCCTTATTAAACAGCCTCTTAATGGCGTGGAGTTCTCCGGGCAGTATTTGGCGCTGTTAATTTGGGTCCCCTCTGAATTTACTGCAAACTGCATGCAGGCGTTTTGGTGAAGTGATACTGGGAAGTTCACATTGCCTTTCTGTTCTCTTTTGCCATCTCTTATGCAAGATGTGATGAGAACTGCAAACGAATGCTTTCTTTTCCTGTCCTTTGGGAAGCTTTGCTTTAGAGGCATGTTTTGAGTCACTTCCCTGCCACAGCATCATCGGGCAAATATTTCTCTCCTTTTCCATTGAGGTGCTCTGAAACCTCTGGTGGAGAGCAGGGGTATCTGAGCTGGGATGGGAATGCAGTTGTATCAATCTGAGCTTGTCTGAACTTGCTCATTCTGCGTAGCAAGTAGTTGCTTAAATATCTGTGAATACAGCATAATTATTCATGGTACTCTATCCCCTCCCTCCCCCTTTTGGATTTGTGTGTCACCCTCTTTCTTCTCGCTCCTGCTAAAAGCCTGCCTTTATCCCCACAGCAAAGCAGAATTTTGTTCTAGGATAAAAATACAAAATGGTTTGTGTGCATGTGTGCGTATCATATATCCGTAGGTATCATGTATTGGCAGCTGCATGAGACTGCTTAAATGTGCAGGCTGCCCGGGGTAGCACGGGAAAGGCACTTTCTGAGCTGTCATTTGGCTGTAATCAGATGGCTTTCGCAGCCCCAGCGCCCTCAGGTTGATCCAAATGACAGTGTTGGTGGCATCCTCACGATGCCGCCCGGCCGTAGGGTTATTTTGGCTTCG
>NW_010580883.1:8123-60257 GCF_000705375.1 Tinamus guttatus | reverse complement strand
CTCGCGCCGGGGGCACCGGGGCCGATCCCGCGGGCCCCGGCGGCCGAGGCGCTCCTGCCTTGCCCGCGTGCAGACGTGCAGCCAAAATGAGTCAGCTCTTTCCAATCTGATCCTTCCTGGGACGTGCTCGCCCCACCCTGCCCCTCTGATGGGATCACTCCGCTGTGTTAATTGCAATGGCTTTCTTACTAGCTTGGCCGTTGCGATGCCTTGCCGTGCAGCTCCTCGCTGTTTATCCCATGCTAGCATTAATCACTGCGTGCTTGGTGGTGCTTAAAAACTGTTTTGAGATTTCTCCACAGTTGTAAGAGGGCATATCCCAAAATATTGACATTGCAATTCAACAGCATTGCAGTTTTTGTTGACTTGCTGTGAAGTGTGCATGCCTGTCAGTCTAAGGGTTTTTTCTGTTTTGTTCTGAGGCTACAAGTAGCAGACGAGTCAATAAGAAAAGACCAACAGAAGCTCTTCCAGATACGGATCATGTCTGATTTGCAGAATTACTTGCATCTTTCTGGTTTCTGTGATTGCAGCTGGCAAGGACTGGGCAAATTGCCCTCTTAAGTGGCTGCTGTTGGTAATTAGCACTGGAAATACATTGCCGATACAGATTCTCTACATGTTTTGACAAACAACTAACTAACTAGCTCTTTAACCCTGAGGTATAATGTTACTGTACTTTGGACTTAAGTTCCAGTCATATTCACAAGACTCTAGGAAGAAGGTTGGCATTTTAAGTGATCGGTATATTAAGTGAATGCTAAAAATGCTACCGCTTACTTTTTGTGTGTTCAAAATTTCCTTTCCAAACATGTCAAACAACAAGTGATGAAGAGAAGTTGTTTTCTTCCTGCATTTCTAGATCATTTAGGCTGAAGTACAATTAGCTAAGCAGAATGAGTGACAAAAATGATGTGACCTCAACAGACAGACTCTGATTTTGAAGGCTATCTTCTCTTAACTCTGAACCATTTTTCATTATAAGGAACCTAGAATGTAGTGGACCAAATTTCAGCCTTTCTTGCATGCATCTTGCACTTATTAGGTGTATTAACATGGTACAAAGTTGAGGCTTAGGCAAAGCAGGCATTTAAATACAGAGGTGTTTGCTCATGTTTTGATTGACAAGTGTGCTCTTTACTGCTGGTTAGAGAAAATATATTGATTCTTGGGAGACTGCTTACTTTTATTAGAAAATAGCAGCATTAATTGAAAGATTCAAGGAAAGATAACAGCGGAATAGGTGAAGCATTTGTCAGCTGTATTGTCCTTAGGGCATGTGAACAGTTCAGTCCTTCTGAGAGTAGCCTGGTGAGCCTGAGCAGCTATTTATTAACAAAAAAAAAGAGGAGGGACAGAAGGTACTTATGATACACTTTCCCTCCCTTCTCCTTTAGAAGGCTTTTTTATTATTATTTATTCATTCTTAGTCTCTAAATAGATGTGTGGCTTTCTCCTTTCTTCAGATAGACATAAGATGTATGAGTGTCACCCTCTTGAATTTGGTTTCAGACTGTTCAGAAATCATGAAGGTGATGAGGAACAGCTGTGCACAAAGTACAGTAGAGTATAGGGTACATCTAGTGGTAAGGTGAAGAAACTCAGAATAATATGTGGGATACGAAGCCAGAACCCGAACCTGATCCTGTCAAGTGATCTCTCTGAACTGATAATGCCCAGATTCATTGGCCTTCCCACTGTGTTTTCACAGCAGTGGAGATGCGAGGGAGGAGGAGGGTGTTTATACACGCACTGAATCCTTGTGCTCAAGAATTAATCTTGATTTAGATCCTGGGACTTTCCCAAGCGGGCCTCAGTGAAATTGCCTGCTGCTCCCCCTCTGGACATGCTACTCCTCCTAATCAGACCTACCTGGCATAAACCTCCCTTGATGGGAAGCCAGCAGTTGGAAAGGAGGGAGTTGAACCCTGGGCTGTGCTGGGGGGCGGTGGACACGTCCCTCTTGTTCCTCACGCTGCCTGTGCCCGGGCTGCCAAGCCAGGCGGCCCCCGTCCCTCGTGGGGATGGGGAGCAGGTCAGCGGCTGTGGCAGCCTCGGCTGCCCCACGTGCTTTTCTTTTCCTCCTGGAGTTAGAGGTGGGCGATTCCCATGCACGCTATGGGATGCTGCTTCTCTGAGGGATGAAGCGGTGCTGGTGGGCTGATCTGCATGCAAAGCAGGGCCTCCTGGTTTTGTTCGTTATTCAGTGGGACCCGGGAGCTGGGAGCAGCTGCGCTTTGCAGTTGCCTCTCTCAGGATGCATTTGACTCCTAGGTCTAGCCTTGAGCCAGCCAGTCAAAATCTTCCCACGTTCTGGCTTTGGCAATGATGCTGCAGGCTGCCCTGCTTCAAGACCTCCAGAAAGCTTATATGATCAACATGCAAATCCTCTCTGCATTAAGAAAAGGCTGCAGCCTTTCTGGAGATCCTGTTCGTACCGGGATGTGACCAGTAAAAGCTACACAGCAGGGCAGTGGGACACGTTTGGGGTTTTTTTGTTGTTGTTTTGGTTTGGTTTTGTTCCCCCCCCATCCATGCCATGAGTCACCTCCCTTGGACGCTGCCATCGGAGAGAGGGGAAAAGAAGTAAGGCTCTTGAGTTCTGTATTTATTTATTTTTACAAAAGTCTCCGCCTCAATAAAAAGTAGTGAAGTGTTCTTCAGTTGTAACCGTTCTGGTAGAGTATTCACCCTTATGAAATCATAGTGAGGGCTAAAGGCTTTTTCTGTCTATTTGTTAAAAAGAAAAGCCTAAAAAAGGGAGAGAAGCCAGGGGAATTCTTGTGCAGTGTCATCTTAGTCACCATGTTCATGTGACCATTAGAGGGAAGAGGAGAGTTGTGGCAGAAGAGGAAGATAATTCTCCTAAAGAGGATGGAATCAACCACCAGTAAAGCAGTTGAAAAATGGGATTTTGTTGGAGGGCTTCCTGGCACACGGTCGTAGCACAGTTGGATCCTCTTGGCTCACCTGTGAAATTCCTTTTGTGAGGGGGTGGAAAGAGAACAGGAGGAGAACTTTTTCACATACAGCTGTGCTGCAAAAAGCTTAGTACGTAGCAACTTATCTGCATTTTTTGCATAGCAATTCTTAAACATGAGCGTTCGGTTTAGAGGTGGAACAGACCTTGTTTGGGAAAGACTTAATTTCCTCTTTCCATTTCAGGAATATTCTTTGCAAATTCCTCTTCTGGCCCAGTGTCTGGTCTCATCTTAAACAGAGCTCCACCACTTTCTTTGAGAGATTAATCAAGACTGGCTAGCACTTCAGGGCTAAGGAGTCATCCCTGACATTCAGCTTCAATTTTTACCACCTCCATTTTATCCTGCTAATCCTAATTGCATTTTAGTGTTCCACCTTTAGTGCTGTCCAAGTCTGTGTGTACCTGCATGCATGCTGGGGAGACTAATAGCCCCCATATGAAGTACAGATTTCAGAAGGGCTTTTTGCATTCCCTCACTCCTTCACTGCTCTTTGTGTTGCTCTGTAGGATGGCACAGAGCCACAATTCATTGATTTAATTTAGAAGAAAGCAATGTTTCATCAGCCACGGCTCTTGCTCTCTTCTGAGCTGAAGTAGTCGTCACTTAAGAGCTGCTTGGCACATGTTATTGTAACCTGGATGTGTGGCTGTAAGCATAAGTTTTCCTGTGCATCTCCTTTATTTATTTAATTTTTTTTTACTTCCACATTTAAAAGTCAAGAGTTTACCTTTACTTTTCAGAACTGAAAAGTCTCATATCAGTTTCCTTTATTGCTGTGGATACTGCAAGCCAGACCAACTTATGATCCTGGCTTTCATATTAATCATATGCCAGTGCTGTCAGGCCAAACAGTCACAATGGGAAAGCAACTTTTAAGCACATCTTTGTTCCTGTTCTCCTTATATCTTGGCAGACTAAATAGTGAGGATGAACATTTTCAGTGTAAGATCTAATCAAGGCAAATTCTTCTAAAGCAGGATAAGGCGACACAAATACTGTCGTGTTGCTCCCCCTCATCTCATCTTAATTATAGTTAGGAAACTTTTTAAATAAAAGGGGCTCTGGTGAAGGGAACTTTAAAAGTTGTGGATACGGACGGGACTTGGCATCTGCTGCAGTTCAAGCCAAGCTGGGTGATAAATGCTTTCTTGAGGCGGAATGACATCCCTGTTGCAAAGTTTAAAAGAGAGATGAAGATTGTGCCTATCCTTTGTACTGTTTTCCTTTATCTTCCTGCTTATCTTGGGTTGTAGCTCGGGTAATCTCTTTCCTCTCCACCCTTGACTTGATGTAGGAAAACTTGCTTACCCTGCCAAAGGAATAAACCTGCTCGCTGTAATGGCTGCAATGCGGACAGGCTGCGGCTCTCCTTGAGAGCCCTGGAACTTGCTGCTTTGCTTTCAGGGTTGTTTTTTTGCTTTGTTCCCCCCCGCCTCCTCCCTGCTCCCCCTCTTAATGGTTGCAGGAGAGAGCTATCACTGTGTCTGTGATATTTGACCTACACAGTAAAAGTCAAAGGTGCAGATGGGGTGTCTTCCTGTTTATAGCTCAATAGCTCCGGCCGCTTCCTTTCAAACGTGCAAGGCTGAGACGTGAAGGGATTCCCACATTCCTCGCTGTGGGCATGGCTCCTGCTGCGGCGCGGGGCACGGCCGGAGCGGAGAGCTGCGGCCGCCACCAGGCGCAGCGTGACCCAGCACTGTCGTGTTACACCCAGATTAGCAAACCCTGCCTCCTTAGCATGCGCCGTGTTGCAAATGTCGCCGCTTTGGGGACGTGCAGGAGCCAGGATGTTTGCGCGCGGAGGTGCCAGGCCGGGCTGCCGCGAGCCTGGAGATCGCAGCGGTTCCTCCTGGTTGTAGCATGTGACATCGCAGCCCTCTTCAAGGAGGAGCAGCTTCGCTGGAACGAGCACGGTTAAACAGATGGGAAAACAGCAGGAGGAAAGGACCTAGCCCTAAGGAAGCTGTTTTGCATGGGAGTTACTGAGCAGGAATTTTGTACGCTCGTTAGTGACAGAAAGGCAACTTCAAAAGAACACAGAAACAACCAAAAAAAACCCACCACACTTACAGTGGGGAAGGTGTTTTTTGATTTTTTGTTTGTCTTCTGGGTGAATATGACTTTGCCTGACTGCTTTTGCTCTCTAGCTCTCTGAAGAGTAACTGGCCAAGCAATGTTAGCTATGCATCAGCCGGGCTGCCAGAAGGTTAAGCATGCAGGCCCTGCATGTCTGCCTGTGTCTGGGGTGGGGAGGACAGACAGGCACATGCATAACACCGTATCTCACTTTCAAGAGCTCATCACAACTTGGAAAGCAGTTTTTACCTAAAACAGAACTCAGAAGAGCACCTTTGCTTTGCTTGTGCAACTGGGTACTGTGTTTTTGGCTTGCTGTTGTTCCCAGTTGCTTTTCAAGTTCATCTTCAGCCATTGTGCATGGAAGGAAGTCCTTTGAACAAATAGGCTCTTTTTTTTTTTTTTTTTGGTTAATCTTGCATGAATACAGGCAACTGCTCTTAACATTGTTGATATATCATCCATAGCAGGCTCTGGGATTGGTTTATCTGGCATGAGAAGATAGAGCGGTGCCAAAGGGGAAAAAAAAAAAAAAAAAAAGAGCCCCTCCAAAAGACTAAGAAAACGGATAAGAGCCTGGAAGGTGATAAACCACAGTACCTGTAGATTTTTCTGAGGCTTTTGATCAGCTCCTGTTGGTGCTTTGCGTTGTAAGGCTGCCGCAGGGCTAAGGAAGGAGAGTGCACAGCACCTCTGAGACTGCATGAGCCCTCTGACTCCTGCCTGTGCCCTTCATAACCTGGAGAGGGCCAATTCCCCTGAGGTTAAAGCTTCCTTTTGGTCCCAAGCAGCTGTATGATGGGGAAAGAGGTGAAGACAAATGCAGTAGCATTTCTACCTGTCCTGCGAGGTGCACAGAGATGCTCTCTCCTCCTTGAACCCCTGCCCTGGTGTGACAGGCACCTACAGCCGTGTGTCCCCCATCGGCTTCAGGGGAGTCTGACCGCGGGTCAGTTCGGTCCAGTGTCTTATCTCAAAGCATCATGTCCTTGGCATCCAAAACTGAAATTGATTTTATGTCATAACACGCAGGCAGTTATGAGGACTCGCCTAGGTTACAACATTCTCTCGTGTTTGAACATGATAGCAGGCAGTCAAGTTAAGTGACACAGTCCTAAGCTGAGTTGGTGGTGTGACTTCTGGAGGAGAGCAACTAAATGCCATTGACTTTGTTTCCCTTGTGCTGCTTTGAAATTGGTCCTGTGGACAAACTGTCCAATTTTTAACTGTTAGAAGTAAAAATTTCCATTGCACTTAAGAGATGTGGAAAAAAGGGCAGCACATCTGTTTGGAGAGAGGGAAAAACACAGTGAAAAGGTACCACCCGAGCTTTGAGTGCTCAGGAGCAGCACAGGGAGGACACCTTTCCTCTAATTGAGTGGAACTGGAAGAGAGTGTCTTCCTGCAACTGCAAATACAGAAGACTGAGAGGCCTGTGGATCAAATATGGAAACATTCAGGGGATTGCTTCTTGGACCATTTTGTCCCTCCTTTCGCATCCAAGAACCAGAGAGACATGTTAGACTTGTATCAGTCTATCTGCTGCAGTTCAGTAACACAACTGCGTTTATAGAAGTTCCAACCTTTTGAAGATGTGTGCTCTACAGAACCTTCTTGCCCCTTTTCAGTTTCCTTATGTGACAGAAATGGTTGTTTCGTTGGCGTTGGGGGGTTGTAAACATGTTTTGACAGTATGGACTTTTGCAAGTAATACCTGATGCAGCTTAGCGGCATTACCGGATGCATCTTGACCTCAAACTAACAACTTTTAGTTGTGTTTGGACTTTGGGGTGCACCAATATGCTGTATTAAGGATAAGATGGAAAAGGCTGCATGTATTTAGGAAGTGCTGCTGTGGCAGGTTGGTATATACTGATCTACGTGGGGTGCGGTCTGAAATAAGAAGAGGAGAGCAAACTAAAGACTAGACTCGTCTTTGCATGGAGGCTAAGCTTTGGGGGGCATTTCTTCTCTATTAGATGCCACACTGGGCTGTGTCGTGATGGGGGACGCACGCAGTGCGTGTGGGGCCGGGAGGCAGCAGGTATTGGGATTAAAATGTACGTGAACTTCCAAGTCCTGATGAGTGCGTTGAAAGACTGTGGTGCTCCCTCTCCTGCTCAGGCACATGAAGATTCACGAGAAAGACCCGAACAGCACGGCGAGTGCGACTCCCCCGTCTCCTCTGAAGCGACGGCGACTGTCGTCTAAACGGAAACTCAGTCAAGATGCCGAGACAGACAGAGAGGAAAGGACACCTGCAAAAAAGGTTCTGTACAGAGCACGGAGCAAAAGACTTTCCTGCCTGCTGCCTAAACTTTCAGCTCTTGCATTTATGCAGATGGCATGAAAAAAAAGTGGTTGTTACAGACCTGTATATTTCAAGATACCCTTTCTTCCCGTGTAACTAACAGTGTATTCGGAGGTTGAGATCAATTTTATAATTTCAGACCTCAAAAGAATTCCAGCTTTGTAGATTTTGTTCATTTTTTTCTCTTACAATTGCATAGTTAATTTGTATTGCATAGTTAATGTTGGATGATAAGAGGAAGAACTATTCCTTCAGCACTGCAATTTTTCTGTTTTTTTTCCCCATTTAGCTCAAAGCAGTCTTGCAAGATAGTGATTTAAACTTTCAAAAAACAGTGTTTGCTTCAAAAGCAGCAGTGACTGAAGTTTGGGAGTTTTGGTGCAGAAATAACTGAAAAATATTTATTTGAAGAGTAGAAGTTTCCATAGGGTTTTGTTTATGAAATATTGTTGCATTTCTGTCATTTATACAAAATTTATGGCAGCTGCCAAACTTAACTCTACCCTTTCTGCTTACAATCTTTAAATGGTAAAGTATTAGCAACTGAACCTAGTCCAGTATCCCTTGTTTCTGTGCATGTTTTTCTTCCTGTAATCAGAAGAGGGCTACGGGAAATGTGCAGAAGTTCACTGCTTTTCCATGGACTGCTCGAGCTAGTAGTTGGCAGTACCTCAGTGGCATAAATAATTTAGGCTGACAGCCTGCCTGGCTTTCTGAAGGGGCAGGGATGCTAATTTAGTGGCATATAAGCATGCAGGTTTGTAAGTTGTTCGTATCACAGTTTCTTGTTAAAACCGATGTATACATGACTTAGCTAAAAACTTTTGTCTCTTTTGGAGCCTCCTTCTCTGCTGTGCGTGTTCTCAACACTTGCAGTCTCTGTCCCTCGCCTTCTCCCTCTTGCTGAAATGAAGTCATTTCTGGTAGCCTGCAGCAAAGTGTATAGGCCTGCTTCATTTTTAAGAGGGCTCTGAGTGGATTGCACATTTTATTTTATTGCTTAAAATTCGCTTTAGTGAGTTGTATTTATTTTTCTTCTCTCTCTGAAGGTTGTTGAGGACTCTCAATCCGGCGAAGGGGATAGGAAGGCTGAGGAGGAAGTTTATCATTGTCCATTGTGTTTCAAAGATTTTTTCTGCAAGTATGGACTGGAGTCCCACATGGAGACAACACATCCAGATAACTCACTGAGGTAAGAAACTGGCCTGGGAGTGTTTCTGGTCACCAGATGGCCCGAGGGAGCCTACTGAGGAGAAGACACCTCTCAGAACTGCATCCAGATAACTCACTGAGGTAAGAAACAGGCCTGGGAGTATTTCTGGTCACCAGATGGCCCAAAGGAGCCTGCTGAGGAGGGAGAGAGGAGGAGACACCTCTCAGAACTGGTACATGACCCTCTTGCTATTTCAGACCGTTTTCAAGGTGCTTTTGCCTCATCTTGTGTTACTTGGGTGCTTTTAGACCTTATTTTAATACTTTTGCAAGTATAGGAAATCTTGCCAGCCAGTAACTTGGTATGTCTTTGGAAGAAATGAGAGCACTCCTTTCCGTCCCCAAGCACATTCCAGTTGTTACATAAGACTGTATATTTTGGGGGGAAGATCTCAGATAGCCAGCATGCTTAAAACATGAAGAGAATCTTGATTAAAATTATTTGGGTACCAATGTATGTGATTTTCTGGATGGGAAAAAGAAGGCGGATTGGATATAAATGTTTGTCATGGGAGTGAGTGAAGATAAATGAGCTTCTGGTTCCACCCTTGCAGTAAAATGTGTTATGTTTTTCTACCTGTTGAGGTTAAGGAATGTTTTGGATTTTGGCTTAAACCAGTTTCTCTTAACAAGGAAAAATTAGTTATTAATTGTTTGGAAAGGTGCTTAAGTTTTCTGTTTTGGTTCGAGTAATTGCTCCTGGGACTCCTGTTTCTTTTTCATTTCCTGTTTTTCACTATAGGAAAAGGTAGAGTCAGATACATGAAGATACAAACAAGATACCCCAACTCTCATTTGAACATGTAGAAGAGTTGCAATTTAAGACAACTAGTTTATTCATATACACAAGCTTCTTGTCTGTGTTTTATAAGCGCATTTTAGGAGAGGGGTTCAGAATTCAGCATCTTAAAGTGTCAACATGCTGTTCCTGCCTATACTTTCATAGTAGAAAGAGATGGAGAGGAGCTGGAGTTAAACTTTTGTATTAGAGAGCCTTAGAAATGATATGTAAAACCATTCTTTGGGAAAAAAGTTTGTAACTGCTGTAATTATTGGGGGAAGGACTTGGAGAGCTCTTTCCTAAACTTAGTTTAACAAATAGCAGTTAATTAGATGAGATTTGCTGTTTCTGAAGCAAATTTGGTATATTTTCGTTATAGAGCAAAACTGAAAAACTTCAGGTAGATCTCTATAACTCTAGTTAAGGGAGGCTTACCCCTTATTTTTTTTTCCATATAATACACTTGGATAAGTGGGTTGCCATATTCTGTTTAACCTGATGTTAGCCTTGTTTTTGAGCTTTTGTAAAGACTAAATCTCTTTGTGAGCCTGTGGCTCCCTGTAGCTTCACTGCTGCGAAGTTGAGCAGACAGCTGGATTCTCTCGTTTTACATGATGGATAAAGATACCAGAACAGATATCCTTCTTGCTTGGCAGCATTATACTCTGCTGCTGCAAGGCAAGAAGAGATTGCCTGCAGAAGCACACTGTTCCCCTTGCACAACTCTTTATTAGGAGGCTTGCTTTCGGATAACCTTCTCCTGAAATGGATTTTGCTACCCACAGTTGTGTTGAGCAACAAAGACCGAAAAGTGTCTCTAAATCGAGGCCATGATTGTCAGGCTCTGTGGGCATGAGTTAAGGGCGGTGCTGGGATGCTGGGATGTCTTTATGGGCTTGTCTAGACGATGGTGAGGGGGATTTTATCAAATGTTTGCTTTAGCAATTTAAGACATGTCAGTGGAGATAGGGCAAAAAAGGGAGCTTGACAAGAGAACAAGGCTCTCCCTAGACAGCTAACATGTTCATATTCAACTTGCCCTGCCTATCTGGTTTAAAATACACCTTTTGTCCTACACTAGACAAGTCAAATGACACTACCTACTTGGCCCAACCTAGGAGAAAATCCTCTGGTAAGCAGAGGAGTTTGCACCGTTGTTAAGGTGACTGTTTCAACACAAAAGGAGGTAGTAAGTAGAAATCCTTGGCAGCTGGAGACTGTAATTCTTGGTTCGTTTGTAGGATTCAACAAAATAGGCTGAATGCGGTACACCATTCTCAGCTCTAAGTTAATGTGACTTTAACGTAATTGAAATGACTCCTTTTAGTGAGGCTTGTGGGTTTTTTTGAGTGAAAGAAGTGATGGAAAGAGAAAATGTTGCTAGAATATTAGGAGGCATGTATGCATGGGTGTGTTTGTGGTGGGGAGGCAAACTGGAAAATGTTAGAAGGCTTTCATCAAATCCTGATGTTTCCTTATTGTAGAAAAATGAGAAAGAAGAACTTATGTAAGTTTAAAAACAAAGAAAACAAAATTTGTAAGAGTAGAGTGCCTTGATCAGAACTTGTGTATAGCAGGGATCGGGTGTTGTGCATCCCACAGCCAGATGCTCCTGCAGTTGTTTTGCAGCTACCACTTTGGGTGCCCCAGCACAGCTCGTTTTTACTGCGCAAACACAAGGGGTGCTCCATCAGCCCTGGCACGCCGCAGCACAGGGCAGACCCCTGCCTCCCTTGAGCTGCCCCGTATGTTAGGATAGAAATGACTGTGCAGTGCTCAGATGGGTATTGCCGTGATGGCGCTGCTGCCCTCCCTCTGGGGTTACACCCCCAGCCAGCAGCCAAGTGGCAGGGGATGCAGGAGCTTCCCTGCGCTCCCTTAATGCTGCTGCTGTCGCGCTGCTGCGCAAACACAGCTCTCCCGTGCGGAGCGGAGCGGCTGCCTGTCGCGGCCCCGCTCTGCAGAAGCAGACAAGGTAATGCCTGCTGGCCCCAGGATCAGCGGGGGAGCAGCTAATTTCCAGGGCAGGGCCTTTGTCCTCCCAGATAACATCAAATGAGCAACTTTTAAGTCGCGGGGTTAGCTCCTCAGAGCGGGATGAAAAGGCATCCCGCGTCGCCATCCTCCTGAGCGCCTCCTCTCCCGGGGAGGCAGGAGCCCCCATTGTTTACTGGGGGCAGAATAAACAATGCCTAATCCAGTGATTGTACCAGAGAGGGGCTCCCCGCTTGGGAGGGGACCTCTCCATCATGTAAAATCCGAGATCCCGCATCCTTGTCTCTTAATTAGGCTAAGGACTGCCCTTCTCAAGGGAGCAATAATAGGGCCCTTTGTCATGCCAACAATAGGCAATGGCACCGGGGGTCCTTCACAGCATTAACCCCCCGGCCAGGCTCTGTCCCTGTGCAGTCCGGGACCAGCACCGTAACTAGCCACGTTCGCTGTGGGAGGCGGCACCACAGGGCTTCCCGAGCCCTGCGCCTCCCTACCTGGCCTGTGGAGGAGCGCGGCCAGGGCCTCCAGCCACCGTCTATTTTGGTGAGTTTCTATCCGAGCGCTGATATAATTAGCAGAGCCCCGGGAAGGCGGCTGCGCGCGGCCAATAGGGAGAAGGAGAAGCCTCGCGGAGCGGGATAACTTCTCTGGAAAGTTTTGCGGCTCTGGGCTGCTGTCAAACATGGTAATGCGCTTGTAAAGGTCGCCTGACAGACAGCTCTGAGCAACACCAGCAGCCCCGGGAAAGGAGGCGTGAGGATTTCCTGAGGAGAAACCTCCCGAGGCGCTCCATGAGGTTTCTCTTCTTTCCTTTGGCAAGGACAATGGAACAGGCTTAAAGGAAAACGTGTGGCTTTAAAAGAAAGAAAAAAAAAGTTTGTACACCATAAAATTCCTCCATTGGTTTCACTGTAACCAAAGCATACCTTTTATATTTCCTCTCCCCCTCTCCTCCAGAAGGCTTTCTCCAGTACTCCCTGTACCAGTGGCTCAAGGTTTTATTTTTCTCCTTCCCTGCAGCAACAGGGAGACTTTTCTTCTGCTTCTCCTGCCCGTGTATCTTTCTGCAGAGCGGAGGGAGGTGTGGATAACGTTGCGCTTATCACCTTTCTTAGGGATGTGTTTCTGCATCAGTCATCAGCAAGGAAAGCGTGTACAGTTTCAAGCAGAAGTAAAGCCTGCACCTTAGTGAGTGTCCAGAGGGCTTTTTGATCATATTTATTTCACTAGGGCATTGCTTTTAATGACATGATTTGGTTTTGTTAACTGTTTTTTATAGGAGACTAGCAGAGAGAAGAAAAAGGTATTACAGGGTGTGAAAGAGGCTGCCTCATCCCTGAGCTGGCTGAGTAACCAGTGCCAGTAGCTGCCTACTGTCATGAATGGATTCAAGGTGGATGAAGTTTTCCAGCCTTTTACTGAGCGTGTCCAAACAGTGATATAATATATTAAGCTTTGCAACTTGCCAAATCCTGGGCATATTTTCACAAGGACAGCAAAAGCTGTTCTCTCGCCCCAGGATAATGTGCCTCTGTAGAGTTTCAAAACAAAACCAAAAGCCACTCACAGTCTACCTTGTTCTTCAAAACAGCTTACCCAAGTTTTGCTGAAACTTGTAAAGTCAAATTGGCTTGAGGTTGAACGCCACCATGGAAGGCTGTTGTTTTGAACAGCTAAATTGGTAGACACGTAGCAGCAGAAAAATTCAGGTGCTTGAAAGGAAAGTGTCGGGAAGACATCCTGGCTGTTGGTGCTTGTCATCTTCTGCCTCCAGTTTTGCAAGGATAATCACTCTTGTTTCTGAATACCCTGTCTGTTTGGGAAGTGCTGCTCTGAAGCAAAATGGACAATTTTAATGCCCTAAATGAGGGCAAATTGTTTTGCAAGATGCCACGTGCAACTTGCAATTCAGTCAGGTTGGTCAGCGTGCTCCCCACTTTGCCTCCACATCCCCATTCCTCACTGCATGGTGTCAGGAGGTGAGATGCTGGAAGTCATTTGGACCTACATCACAGTATTAGTCACTTTAGCTTATGCACATTTAAGTCTAAAAGTTGAGTCAAAGTAATTCCAGCTACTTCAATATTATCTTTGTTGTCCAGTTACTAGGAAAAAAAAAAAAAAGCCTCTCTGCTCAAAACTCCCCTGAAGTTTCTTTCCTGTTTTTGCTACTGCCTACTTAAGCAACTTCAGGAATTCGCTTTCCCTCCTTGTCTCTCAGATTCAGCATAATTCTGCTGACTTCATTTTTGTGAAGTGCATTGTTTTCTGTCCCTGTCAGCATTTTTTAGGACATTATGGGTGGAAGTTAGTGACATTGCAAAACTGAGAGAGTGAATGCATTTGAAAACCAAATGTGGTTTGCAATTTGTATTACTTGTCAGCCAAACCTAAAGGTTCGTGGTGGGGAGAGGGTTTTTTTCCAAGTAGTTGACTCTCTTACTGGAACCAGCATTATGAAATTTCATACTACTTTCCAAGTGTAGCTGTTCATGTATACATAGGTAGGTCTCACTTCTAGTTAGCACCTCAAAACATGAAACTTGCATTCTTTAATGCAGCTGGATAGTTCTGAGGTTGTCATATTCCACACAATTGTCAGATATCATGAGACAGTGTAAAACCCTTGAGCGTACACATGTCCATGGTTTTGGCAAAAATCTTGATGCTTATCCCTCTTAGCCATTGTTTTAGTTTGTACCAGCAAGGATACTTTATGAAAGAACTGCCAGAGTTATCGAGTGCTAGCACAGCAACTGCCAGGCGAGCTGGTGTAGCTGTGGACAGAGATGCAAAAGGGTTGGTTGTGCGGCTTTGCCGTTTCGCTTGACTCTTCTCTTGGGTTCTGCTCTGAAAGCTGCGTGCTCTGTGCCTTGCTGATAAAAACAAGGAACTGATAAAACCAGGAACTGAATCCTCATCTTTGTTAGCTGCATTGTCAGTTTAGGAGCAATTCAATGAGCCAGCTGGTGGCAATGAAAACTAGTTCTGGTGAAACAGTAGGAGAAAAATAAGCCACGGTAGCAAGTAACTCGTAATGTTAAGATAAAGGAGCGGGTATGCAACCAAGCTGGTGAATGCATCCTTCTACTGAGCAGATAAAAAGGAGAAGTAGAGTTAGAGGGATGAGCATCTGTCTTTGTGCTGGCTTGCAAAACCAGATGAGGACTGCAGTGCAATATGGAGTTTCTGTTCAAGAAAGGGTGACAGGAAACATCTGAAGAGCAGAGCGAGTCCAAGTCTGACCTAGAGGTGGTCAGCGCACATCAGGGAGCCTGTTGTGATGGGAGACTGGGAATCCAGAGCAGCCGGGTAAAAGTATCAGATAGTGAATGGACTTGGGGAGTGACACTCATGTGAAACAGTGTGGTGTGTCACATGAATATCTTAGCTTGGTTACAAGAATAGAAAGCGGGTGAAATGCAAAGCTGTCTCTGGAGGAGAGCTTCTGGTAACAGGGAATAGAGGCGGGAAAGAGGGCTCATCCCCAGCGGGTCGTTAAGAGGCCCGAGCGTTCCTGGTGGCCGGCGCTGATCTCGCCGAAGTGGTGGCCACTGCCTATTGTGTTGGCAGTCACGTCCGCGTGCTGAGCATAGCTGCCCTGTGAGTGGAGATAAGGGCAAGCGTGTTCAGCCCGGATTCGGCTGCACCTGTCTGTGAACCCTGTTGTCATCAGTAGATGGTTGTGGGATAAACAACCTACTGGGGGTACCTTTTTTTTTTTTTAACATGGTAGAAATAGATGTGTTCTTTAACTTTTGCCAGTACTTCAAAAACTACATTTTTTTTTGTCTCCGAAAGAATACCAGAAAGTCCATTTGAAATTGTATGTTCAAACAGTTGCTTCTATTTTGGATGCTATGCAACTTGAAAGTTTTGTAGCTATAGAAGACAGCGCTGGTCAGGTTTTTCTTTTCAGGTATGCTTGCCCTGCTTGCTAAACATTTGATTGCTGTTTATGTTGAGCTTCAGCTCTTGCTCTGTGATTCTGTTCAACAGGTTCTTGACATTCGTGTTTTTCTAAACTTTGACCTTTAAAGGGTCATTGTGGGAAAATGAACTGCTACGTTTGTGCAAGCGTCTGTGGGCCATCCTGTTTCTTCCTTTTATTTGTTCTTAGTTATGTGGGTTTTTGTCTGTTGAAGTAGATGGAAGAGTGAGCTGCTATTCCACCGGGACAGGTACTAAAATCCGGCAGCGCTGTGTTTTTGCCGGTGCATGCAGTTCAGGGTATCATTACGGAAAAGCTAAATATTCTCTGATTTTCTTTTCTCCCTTGCGGAGAAGACAGCGGTTGGCTCGTGGCTTCTGGAGCGGCGCTAGCTGCAGGAGTCGGGCCGCGGCCGCGCTCGCCCGGCAGAGACCCCGGTGCCGCGCCGGGAGCGCGGGAGCGCCGGGCCCTGGCTCCGCATCCCTCTGTGAACAGGTCTGGCACCGTGCGTTCAGCCCTCGCCGTGCCTGCAGGCTGGGCTATCCCATCACTGCTCTGCAGGGAGTGGGAGACACGAGTGTGGCCCCCAGGCCCCGCTGGGAAGGAGGTGAAGGCCATGGGGGATTTTTTGTCCAAAAGGAGATGAGTATCTGGTGCCGGCTGGGGTTGCACAGGAGCAGAAACCAATTTGCTCTTCCCCACCTCCCTCCCTCCACCTTCGCCTATGGGAAAAGTAAAGAAGCCCCCTCCTGAAGGGGAGTATGTCTGTGGCTCCTTAGTTTTTCTTCACAGATGATAAAAGTCTGTATGTGAAAACCTCCTTTTCTGCATCTCCTCTTCCCCCTGAGCCTCGTGGGCAGCACCGGGTACCAGCATGAGCCCATGAGCCTGCTCCCCCCACTGGACTGCGGCCAGAGCTCAGCTGGATGCAACTTTGTCCCTCTTTTTCTTTTTTGTTTTGTTTCACTTTTAGTTTAGCAGGGGACTTTTAGAAGTCTGAAGGAGAGCTGTGCTAATTGCAAAAGTTAGGTGAGATGGAAAGCAGAATAATAACGATGACAGTGGGAATTTATGCGTGGTACCTCATGGGGACTGAAGAAGGAGGAGTCTAGGGATTTAAAAGCATCGCTGTGGGGTTTGTCCTTGCCTTGCTGCCCTTGGGTCTAGTTGTGCCAAGAGTCGGGGCTGGAAAGGAACAAAATAATACCCTGTTTTTTTTGTTTTTTTGTTTTTGTTTTTTTTTTAACTTTTCATAATGCCAGGAAATTAATGCTGTTTTTATGTGCTAAATTCCACAGTTCTAGCAACATGGTATGAGCAAGCTGTATGCATGGAAATTTCAGGTTTGGACTTTTCTTGCATGGGTTCAGGTGCATAAACTCCTAAATGTTAAATAATCACTTTGCCTTTCCCATCCTGGGTCCCAGGTGAAGCAGAACACATTTGTTTAGTCTTCTGTTGACAAAATGGTTCAAACAAATATCTGAAGAATTGCGATTACTGAAATGTAAAATTTAGAAGGATCAAATTGGAAGCCTTTGCTGTTTAATGAATTTTGCTTAAAATTTGGCTCTGAGTTTCCTCTCCAAAATGTCTTTTCTTTTTTCCTTTTTTTCCTTTTTTAAAATAAGAAAATTTACATTGCTGACAAATTGGAATTGACTCAGAGGTGAGGGTAATGCAAAGGAACAGGCATTGCTTACATAAACTTTTCTTGCATAGGTGCTGCTTGTCGTAAGTGTAGCAAATCCCAGCTTGCCTCTGAGCAAGCTACACAAAGGACTATTTCTTAGAGCACGTTAAAATGCTTTTCTATCTTAATTAGTATTTCAGATTTCAAGAATATTAATTTACTCTAAGTAGAAGGCCTTTTAATCATGTGTTTTTGCATAGATGTCTACATTTCATTATTTTTTTAAGGTGCAGTGGTATAGCAATAATTAAACAGCCTCAGCTGGTATGATATGTGGACTGAGCACCAAGGTCAGCCTGGTCATTGCCCTGTCATTGCACAGCTATATCACAGATTTGCTTCTGTGTTTTATCAGGTCTGTTTTCTCACCCACTTGTTTTTTACCACTCTGCTAGGGAGCCAGAATCCAAGTACCACATTCACATTGTACAGGTTTAAATGTACAAGGTAAAAGTCATGTGAGGGTGAAGCTCATTTTAAAGCAGCATGAGCTGAACTGCAGGATTTTTTTTTCCTTTTTGCTTATAATTGAATCTCTGTGTTTGGCACTGTACAGCTTTCTCCTCTCTGCTCCATAGTCATATTTATTGAAAAATGGGAAACTCTGGCCAGGGCTAGCTATCACATGATAATACAGCAGCATGGATGTTTGTTTTTGTTCTTCGGTACATCTGGAAAGCTCCCTCGCAAGTCCTGGGCTCTTCTTGCGCAGGTAGTGAGCCATTGCTCTGCCTATCCTGCTAGCCCTCTCAGAACCTGTTCCCGTCGCTGCTTCCTGGAGTCGAACCATCCGTGTTTGACTTGGCTCTGTGCACA
Organism: Tinamus guttatus; assembly: GCF_000705375.1. The sequence continues at coordinate 42,455 of NW_010580883.1, read as the reverse complement.
GGCTGACTTGTGAAACTGTAAGGAGACGGGGTTTTTTGTTGTTGTTTTTTAAGTTCATCACAAGCAAAGTATTACCATATGTTTCAGTTGCTTATTAGATGTACTGGGCTTTTCAGTATTTCCTTGTTCTATATTGCAGCTTTTTAAAAGGAGCTTAAGCAAGAGGAAGAACATGGCCACATCACCTAGGATTCCCTTCTCTTTTGCAGTATTGGCCTGTGTTCTAGATTAAAAAAAATGTAGGCATTGTTACTATTTAAAGATGGAAGATAGCACTGATGACAAAACTGAGAAATTGTTAGACTTCCTTAATTTTTTTTTTAACGTTTCCAATTGTTAGGCTTGGCAATTGGTTCGATTTTACGCAAATACGAGCGTTTTGTTCACGTAACCCGATGCTTGCAGGAACGGGTTAGGTTTTAGCGTTCAGTTACCTGTAAGCTTTCCTTGGCGTCAGTTCGCGGACGTATCCACGTCCGTGGTGGAATCTCATTAAACACTATCTGGAGGAAACTTGGGCTTCCTTGGTGGAGGGGAGATGGAGGGGAAGGCTCCCTGCCAAAACGTGCGCTCCCACACTGGAAGCGCCTGGAGCGCGGGGCAGCGAGCACGCGCTTCCCAGGGACACGGCACGGTGCAACGCCTGCTGAAGACACCGGGTCCAGGCACAGGGGATTTAAGTGCCCCAAAATGCCTGTATCGTGAAATAGCAGCATGCATTTGGTCTGGGTGCTGCAATGAGGAGCTTCTGGTTTTTTTGTTTGTTTGTTTGTTTGTTTTTTGACCAAAAGGAAAAAGTTTAATCCTTGTCCTGATTTTTTTTTTCTATTCTTGCTTCTTTCATTTACCCTTCCAACAAGGAAAAAATCAAAGAAAGGAAGGCTAAAAAGGAAATAGAAAATGATAGTTGCCTAATTCGATCCACAGTAAAGAAGGTTACTTTTTTTCTTTCAAGAAATATTACAGTTTTCTTGGGGGGGCTCCCCTTGCATGGAAAACACCATATTTAAATTGCAAGTTTTTGCTGCCTTGCAGCATAATCCTTGATACAGGTGTGCTGAGATGGACTTTGACACAGGTCTCTAGGAGAATGACTCTCAAGTGTCACCTTCGACGGGAGCCCTGAGCAAGCGTGCGCTCCAGGTTCATCCTCGTCCATAGAGATGTTGGCCAGCGCAGGCAAGGGGCCGAGCAAGATTGAGGAGCCCCAATTCCCACCCATCCTGAATCTCTCGGGGACGTCGGCTGCTGCCCGGGTGGGACAGTGTGCCTTCACGGCACAGCCGGTGTGTTAATTTTAGCTGTCAAAGAACATGGAAAGAGCAGGGATAACATGAACCCTCTGCTTGGACAACATTTCTCTAAGAAACTGTCGCTAATGCCCAGCCCTGGTGCTCAGCATATACACTGGCTTGCTTGCTTATAGGCATGGTTCTTGCCCATGTTTGACCAATCTGTGATTAAACATGTCTGGGGCCTTTGAAGTGCAAGCTTTATGCATAAAAGCTAATATATGGCTGAGGTATCTCTTTTCCCCAGCACCACACAAGTAATGAGCAGCAAGACGAGGTTGGGCTTCATTGAAGACCTGTCACATCCCTTGCAAGCACCTACTTACCCCTGTGCCAAGGTACCCTCAATGGTTTGCCAGAAGCACCGTTTGCTTTCGCATTAGGCTTTTTCACCGCTTCTTGAAATAAATATATTAGCACTGGAACAGGCTGCCCAGAGAGGTTGTGGAGTCTCCTTCTCTGGAGATCTTCAAAACCCGCTTGGACGCAGTCCTGTGCCACGTGCTCTAGGTGACCCTGCGTGTGCAGGGGGGTTGGACTAGATGACCCCTAGAGGTCCCTTCCAACCCTAAGCATTCTACGATTCTATGATTCTATGATATATTTCAGTATTCTGCGAGCTGCTCAGGTGACTGGTGTGGCCCCGCGATGGCCTCCTTCCCCCAGGCGTCGATGGCCGCGTGGTTGGTTTTCGCTGGCGAGGCCGGCGCTGCCTCACGGGGCAGGCCCTGCCAGGCCGGCCGGGGGAGGGCCGCGAACGCGGACACCGGGCGAGCGCTGCCTGTTGGCATTCCCCCACCATGACCAAAGACTGCTGTCACACTGAGCAGGTCTCCTTGAGTAAACATTTGCTTTGTAAATGGCTTCGGGTCTGTATTTAATGGAACGCAGGCAATATGCTGGCAATAATTATAAAGGTAGGATGCAAGCGAATTGACAGGGGAGATAAAGCAGATTAAAGCTCCAGAGCATAATATTTATGCCCCAGCCTTCTGTGTACCGTGATAACAAAGGCAGTGTTACATATACTTCACACTTGTGTCTTTCACCACTCGGCAACTATGAGTCCAATTGCTTTGTGAGCGGCTCGGTTATCTCTTCATTTTCAGGGAATTAAAAAAGGTCCATGGAAGTTTATATAGCGATAAAAAGAACAACAATGGGGGTTTGTTAGGCACAGGACAGGGAGGGGGTGGCTTCAGGATTTTGTCAGAAGACATTTCTAATTGCAGGATGTTTTTTTAATGAGTAGACACACGTCCTCTTCCTTGATGTGGAGGGCAAAGGTAGCATGGGGAGAATGAAAGGCAGGAGGCAATAGAGATGTGTTAAAAAAAAAAAAAGTGTGAATTAATACTCACTGGCAAAATCAAACTATTCTGGATTCCTTGGTATTTTCTGCTTTAGCAAAAAATATTAATATATTCATGCTTTGGCAAAACATTGGGAGGGGCATAGCCAGGAGGACCCGTTTCACGTGCCACTTGTTGGAAGCCGAGTTGGGATGTGGCCTTTGAGTATCAATGTCGAGAGCTCAGGCCCAGCGCAGGGCTGGAAGCCCAGGTGTTTAAAAGGTGAAACACTTGCCGACACGTTAGCCAAGTGCTGCTGCACGGTCCTTATTGCCCGTAGCATAGCTTTGATTGTTTTTTTCTTTTTTTCTAATGTAAGTCTGCTTTATGTAACAGACTCTCGCTTAGATGAATTTGGAGCGAGAACTGAAGAAATGCAAGAAATCATAGCCATAAGGTGCGGATATGAAAAGACATTGCTCCTGCATTTATCTTTGGGCTACGAAGGGGTGTCAGAAATGTTGGACTTGTTTCAGGTGCTCCTCCTCTGACCTGCCTCCCCTTCAAGGGACGGAAAAAAAGAGCATTAGTATGTTTTTTTTTTTCTTTTTTCTTTTTCTTTTAAAGAAAGTATACTATTCATAACAACTTCAATAACCATCAGTGAAAGTTTATGGAAGGGAAATAAGTATAAGGGTTTGAAGCAAATGCGGGCACAGATATTTGAGTTGTGTGTGGTAGAGTGTTTTGAGCAGTGGTTTAAAAAGGCAGTGTTTACACTTTTGCAGCTGCATGCTGTTGAGGTCTGATTTAGCCTTTCTCTGTCGCTGAATTTTTTAGTCTCTTTTAATAATATTTTTGTAGTAAAATTGTAGGAGAATTAAATGATGCAAAAGCCAACGAAGTATTTTATGTCAAAAAACGGAAAGATTGTCAAAACACTGTGGCCTCAGCTCTTATTTCACCGTCTGCTCCCATGTGATATTTGGTTCTCTTGTGCTGTATTCTTTGTACTCCCAGTGGACTTAATAGCTAGAAACTGTTAAAAAGTGGCTGTGATTAAAATGGTCTTTCAGTGGCAACACGCTTTTGACACACTGTGGCTCTGTTCTGCATTTAGCAGCTTCCAAGTATCATGGGGTGAGAGGAAGGAGGCTGGCCTAATGCGAGAAAAATGTTCTTAAATGTAGAGCAGTCAGTAAGTCATTTGATTCCTTTCCTTTCCAGGTGTGACATCTGTTGCATTACCTTCCGTACCCATCGGGGCTTGCTGCGCCATAATGCCGTTATCCACAAGCAGCTTCCCAGGGACCCCACGGGAAAGCCTTTCATTCAGAACAATCCTTCGATCCCTGCCGGCTTCCACGATTTGGGATTCACGGACTTCTCCTGTAGGAAGTTCCCCCGCATTTCTCAGGTACTCTTTGCTATTAACAGTTTTAAGAGACCCGATGATAAAATGCGTATCTTTTGAATTCACCGAAAGATTTTTCTTAGGTGAGAGAGCCTGGGTATGGAGTATTCTGTGGAAAGCACATAGTGTTACTGCTACGGCAGGGTCTGCCTAAGCTTCAAACATTTCCCTCCTCCATTTTGTTTTTTAATTTTCCTCTCTCTCTTTTTCTATATAAAGATTTTTTTTTGAATGTCCTAGTGGATAGCTATTGTTGTAAAGGTTTATAAAAATATTTTAAGGGAAGATGTCTTATGTTGTTGGATGCTTTCCCCTCCCAGCCTTCCCATTAGTTCCCTCCTTCCCCAAAGCATTCTACATCTAAAACCTATAAGGAGCACTCCCTATAAGGGAGGAAAGTTAATTATTTATTTTAATTTACCGTAGCAAGGATGCAATTAGGTTGTGGAAGATTTTATTATCAAACTTTGAGAAATCACCTTACATACTAAATAGTGACCTGTTTAGTGACCAATGTCTTCACCAGTCTGTGCTCCAAACACTTGCACAAGGTCTGAAGATTTTGTATCTTTGTGCAGAAGAAGCTGGGCCGGGTGGAGGCAACGTAAGAATTTTGAGATTGTAAAGTTCTGGACTGGATGATATTGTTCCTCCCTCAGTTTGAAGAACTTTGCCTGCCATAGTTATTATGAGTCTGGATGAAACTGCTTACGGATTTAAAAATAAATAAATGAATAAAAAGGAAAAGCAACATCACAGCCCAGCAGGACTATCCTTATTTGGAATCTGCACTTTTGTTATTCTCCTGAATTTCAGCATTGATTTCTAGCCCTTTTGACTGCAAGGTTCTATACCTGAAGCTTTACAGGAGAGCACATAAGTCATTCTGTAACTGCAGTAGAATTTCAATATTAAAAAATGCATATTCAGGAAAAGAGAAGACATTTTTAGCGATTTGTTTTTGTTTCATTTGTAATTAATGGCAGCAATTAAAGGTTAAATGGTGTTGCTTTTATGATTCTTTTGCAATATAATTCTGCTTGTACGGTGAGGAAAGACCTACAAAATATCTGAATCAAGTTAAATTATCGCTTTTGCTCCCCTTCGATGCAGACCCTTTACATCATATGAGCTTTCTGGCTAGCATGTAAATACAGCTTTTGGATCCATGATCATTTTCAGGAACAGGTACAAAACCGATTTGTGAAGATCAGTATTTTTCTTGTGAGAAGAAGTATAATTAGATTTCACTAACCAGAAGCCTGTATGGTTTTGGCTTTGCTTTTGGTTTATTGTTTCTTTGGAAGAGTTATTTTTGGCCTGTGTTGCTTTCTCAGATGCTTCTGTTTGCTTTCTTTCTTTTTTCTCTGTAGCAATAAAGACGATGGTTATGTTGTCCAGCTTACTGAAGCTAGCTGACCAGTCTGCTGGGGCTCTTGTCCTGTCAGTGAGGGGAGAGATATTTCTGGAAGGGCAGTTCAGGACAGAAATGTATTTGAATAGGACTCTGCATAGCCCTCCAAGGGAGTTTGTCCTTATAGAAGAGAACTTTCGGAAAATCAGACCCTAATTTGGATACACAACTTAACTGCATGAAAGTTATGGAGCAAGATGGGTAGTGATGAGTGATCTATACTAGGTGGGTGGTGATTCCTCTAAACTCCTTAACTTGGGCAATAAAGGACAATGAAACTGTTTTCTTTTTCAGCAGAGTGATGTCTTTACTAGTTGGAGATGTCTAAATATTAAGGCTGGCTGCCTTATGTCTCCGTATCTTGTAGGTCTGGTGTGAGACGAATCTGCGAAGGTGCATCAGCGAATTCCATCGTTTTATCTGCGAGACGTGTAACAAGGCATTCCCCATGCTATCGGCGCTCAAACTGCACACGGAAACCCACGTGGTGGATCAGGGAAAAGACAAGCACAAGCCACAGTCTGCAGCCCCATCCGGTGAGAACCCAGACCAGAAAGCCTTCATGGCATCCTTGGGCCTACAGTACACCAAAGACATCAAGCCTGTCAAGCAGGAGGACGATACGCAAGACGAGGTCCAAGAAATGCGGCTCAGAGCACTGAAGAGTAACCTACCTCAGGAACCCGGCAGCGCCGGCCTGCTCAGCCTCTCTCCTCTGGAAGCTGCCTCGATGGGAGGGTCATTTTCAGTCCTTCCCCCTACAAAAGAGAATATAAAGCTCCTCTCCCTGCAGCCGTTCCAGAAGGGTTTTATCATCCAGCCTGACAGCAGTATTGTGGTAAAACCCATCTCCAACGAGTCTGCTATTGAGCTGGCTGACATTCAGCAGATCTTGAAGATGGCTTCTTCCGCTCCTCCTCAGATCAGTCTTCCTCCACTTTCCAAGGCACCTTCTGTCCCTGTGCAGTCCATTTTCAAGCATATGCCACCGCTGAAGCCAAAGCCTTTAGTAACACCCCGAACAGTCGTCGCAACTTCTACACCTCCTCCCCTTATCAGTGCCCAGCAAGCCTCCCCTGGTTGCATCAGCCCAAGCCTCCCACCGCCGCCTCTGAGGCTGATCAAGAACTCGGTGGAGTCCTCTTCCAACTCTCACCTCCCCCAGCCGGGAGCCAAATCGAGTCCTTCCTCACAGTTGCTCCTCCAACCCAAAGTAGAGCCCTTAACTCAGCACGAGATGAAGACACAGCTGGAGCAGGACAGCATCATTGAAGCTCTCCTGCCTCTGAGCATGGAAGCCAAGATCAAGCAGGAGGTGACAGAAGGGGACCTCAAAGCCATCATTGCAGGGGCAGCGAGCAAGAAAGCCCCAGCCATGAGGAAAGTCTTGTACCCGTGCCGATTCTGTGACCAGGTATTTGCTTTCTCTGGCGTCCTGAGGGCTCACATCCGCTCTCACTTGGGTATTTCCCCATACCAGTGCAACATCTGTGACTACATTGCAGCTGACAAGGCAGCGCTGATCCGGCACCTGCGGACGCACAGTGGGGAGAGACCTTACATATGTAAGATCTGCCACTACCCCTTTACAGTGAAAGCCAATTGTGAGAGGCATCTGCGAAAGAAGCACCTCAAAGTGACCAGGAAGGATATCGAGAAGAACATTGAATATGTCACCAGCAATGCTGCAGAGATGGTGGATGCCTTCTGTTCCCCAGACACCGTGTGCAAGCTGTGTGGTGAGGACCTGAAGCATTACCGGGCACTCCGCATCCACATGAGGACACACAGTGGCTGCCAGAAGAAGAAGCCATTTGAATGCAAGGAGTGTGGCACTGCCTTTTCAGCCAAGAGGAACTGCATTCACCATATCCTCAAGCAGCACTTGCATGTGCAAGAAAGGGAGATTGAAAATTACATCTTGGCAGTGGACTGCAGTGCTCAGGAGAGCCAGACAGATCCCCCTTTATTGGATGACAGCACTTATCTGGACCGCAAACCCATCACATCTTTCCTGGAGCCACAAAATGGCTTCTTGCTTGGGACACCATCTCATGTTCCCATCAAACTTGAACCTGCAGGCAACTTCCCAATGGATTTTGATGAGCCCTTGGATTTCTCTCAGAAGAACAAGAGCCTGAGTGCTGTGCAAGTGAAGCAGGAGAACCTGTTTGGCTCTTCTCCCCTGTCCCTCTACGACTGTTCCATGGAGCCCATTGACCTGTCCATCCCCAAAGTCCTGAAGAAGGATAAAGATGATATCCCAAGCGAAGCCAGGAAGCAAGAGCTGGCTGCTTCTGGGAATGGCGATATAGCCTTTAACTGTCAGCCATGCCCACTGGCCTTCGGTGCCAATGGGAACCCAGAGAAAAACAGGGCTGTCAGACATTCCCAGCCACTGAAAGGTTCTTTGCATTTGACTGTCCCGATCATTTCCCCAGCTCTCCTTGGCAATTCTGCCTTGCTGAGACCCTTGAGGCCTAAGCCACCGCCACCTCTCTTGCCAAAGCCTCCAGTAACTAAAGAGCTGCCACCACTGGCTTCCATTGCACAGATCATTTCGTCTGTGTCTTCTGCTCCCGCTTTGCTGAAAACGGAGGCCACAGACGACGGCCCCAAGGCAGCGAGCAGCTCCACTGGGTGTGATAAATCAGGGAACGCCAAAGCAAAAGTGACAATCGTGACCGCCGTTCAGAAAGACTCCGGCCTTCCCAGTGACCTGACTCAGGCATGTGATCCAGAAAAGTCTCCCATTGCCGATGCTGGGTTGACTAAGAAAAGAGGTAGGAAGAAAGGAACAAAAAATAAGCCTAAACTTAGCAGTGGTGTGGATCTGGAGTCAAGTGGGGAGTTTGCCAGCATAGAGAAGATGTTGGCTACCACAGACACTAATAAATTTAGCCCATTTCTGCAGTCCACTGACAATTTCAAGGAAGAAAGTGGCAGAAATGGAACAAGTGAGGATGAGAAGGAAACTGCTGAAGATAAGCTGCTGAGAGGGAAGAGGAACACTTACTCAGACTGCCTGCAAAAAATCCCCTGTCCTCACTGTCCTCAAGTCTTTCCATGGGCAAGTTCCCTGCAGAGGCACATGCTCACTCACATAGGTAAGACAGCCTTGTGCTGTAAAGGAGATTGTAACTTCTGGGGATTTTCCTTGTGAAATGGCCCACTCCTGTGAAGGAATGGTCCTTTCTTCCCTTCTCGTGGTGCTTCCTCTCTCTAGTGTCCAAATACTATCCTGCACTGCAGATCTTCAGCTGTTCCTGTTGTATTGAGGTGATGTTCAGTTTTTCAGTGATGGAGTAATATCTTTGCCTATGTGTGTCAGGTGGGCAAATTACCTTAGGGCAAACCCACTAAAACTCATTTAGCTTCAGTGGAAGGGAGTTATGTGGCATAGCTGGGAAAAGAATTTGGTTTCAGGTTTTCTGTTATTCCTGTCTTATTTTCAAGATGAACGTGTGTGTTGAACATTTTGTTGTACCTCATATGGTTTGTTTGACTGATTCCAGTGGCCTGTATATCTACTTAGAAACGATATAAAGATCTATAAAAATGAGACCAAATAAGAATAGAATTGTAGAAGGAAAATAATATAGTGTTTATCATTTTTTTTCTTGTGGTAGCTTTTTTCATAGATCAAAGAAGGAGGATGCAAGAAGTATTATCCTGAACATTACATAGTAACTTGCCCCTCTGGAGTGTTTCTTAATGTTAGATCGCTAAAGGTTGGCTTACGTAAGGCATGAAGCGCTATATGGAGTCTTTAATACTATGCCACAGTATAAGCTCAAACCTGGTATAAACAAAATGGAGGCATGGGGAGATTGTTTTAGGTTTGGGTTAATTTTTCATTTTTTGCTATAAAGGAAATACTAAATCGAATGCTGTACTAATTTCAAGTTCACTCCTTTTTCTGCCCACATTATAATAAATTAGCAGATTCTCATCCTGTTTTGGGAGAGAAAAAAAGAGCGAAACTGTACTATTTATTGCACCTCTTTAAGTCATTCACAGTTCTTCTCTATCTCTTCATTATGAAATCTCAACTCCCAGCATAAAGAATAAAAGTCAGGGATATTTGTAAGAAACTTCTGGGAACTGAGTACAGACTCATAAGAGAAAACTTTTTTTTTTTTTTTTTTGGAATTGAGGCTTTATGAACAGTGATTCTTGTGCCTCTACTGAAAAGGGAAAACTGAGGAGGTAAAAGACGTTGGCTAAGAGGTTTAAAGTGAACCTGAGCTGCAGAGCAGTGCCTGTGACTAGTTTGCTTTGGGTGACGCGAGGACATAACTTGCAAGGTGTCAGTGCAACAGGGAGGCTATTGTTTTCTGGCCTGCACCAACCAAATTATTTCATCTTGTTAAGCGTACAGTTTACTTTCAATGGTGAAGGAGTGCTCTTTATTCGGATCAATTGTTTTCCAACTCCCTACCCTCCAAAAAAAATACCCGGCTACAGAAGAAGGCAGCCGTCCGCTCCTGAGGCGGAAACAATAGCGCACGGCTTTGCCCGGACCAGGGGGTGACCTGCTTGTGGATGGCAGACTTCCAAGGTAGCAGCGCTGGCGTAAACCCTTCGTGAAGATGAGGAAAAAACGCACTGGGGCATGAGCTGGACCAGTAGAACTTGTCTACTCCACCGCCACGGGGCTTGGAAGGAGACACCATGTTTTCAGAAAGCCTGCGCTGCAGTGCCCGGGGGAAGCGAGCAACCAGGCAGTGGCAGGGTTGGAGCCTCGGCACAGATACGGATTTTGGCCGTGCTACGGTGACTGCAGTGAGCAGTTCAGATTCACGTTGTTGCGCTCTGCCTACGCTAACAGCCAGCTCTTCCTGATTGCCATCAGAGCGGTGACGAGGGAGTCTTGGTGCTGGAGAACCAGCCCGCAGCAAACCTTGCCTGTCCTCGGGGCATCTCGTTTTTGGTGATGCTTGCAGCCTGCTTCTAAATCAGTAGTTGGCAGCAGCTTCCCTGTGGCAACGGGATAGATGAGACTTACTGGAGGAGACAAGGAAGGGCAAGATAGGAAAGCGAAGGAGCTCTAGTTGGTGACAAGCAAGCCCTGGGATGGATGCAGATGGATGCGTGCAGCAAGCACACATCAAGCAAGCCCTGGGATGCCTGCAGATGGAGCGAGCCCCATGGTGCTGATGGCTGCGAGGCGGTGCAGGAGGGGGTTGGCGGCTGTGGGATACTGTTGGGTCTGTGTCCGGGGTGGGTAGGTCGGGTTGTTCTCATAGAGACATCCAGTGTGTGGAAAAGCAATAGTGCTACACACTTTTCCTTCCTGCCTGCCTATTGGAGGAGGAAGTGTTGGAAAGCTCTGCTTTTTAAAAGGAGTCAGGAAATAAACTCTCTCCTCTTAGTTGTATTGCCCAAACAGTAAAGCTCCCGTTTTCCCTTTGCTTGATGACTGTTCCCGGACTTGCAGAGGGATAGATAACTGGTGTGGACAGGATGGCTGGGAGTCTCAGAAAGGCATATACATGCCAAGCTCATAAGTGGGGCCCTGGGAATTTGGCATTGCTGTTTTTTTATATGTTGTACCTGTGTGTGCTTGAACATGCTCAGACACTTGTTCTTAATAACTTTCCTTCTCTTGGTGTCTTTGTTGTTTGTTTTATTCCTCTGTGTTTGACTCACTCTGCCTTTTTTCGCCTTTTTTCTCCCGCTCTAAACTTTTTTTCATTTTCATCCCAAAGTAAAGAGCATCAAACAGGGCCTGTCCTGCAGATGATGCGGTTGGTCTTGTGCCTTTTGCAGCATGTGCATCAGAGTAGGGTTAACAGAAAATGAAAATAATGGTCTGCTTTCATCCCAGTGGTATCTAACATGAGCTCGCTGTAGAAAACCTAAGTCTATTCACAGGAAATCACTTAAAGAGACTCTCAGAGAAATGCTGCCAGATCATGTTTGATCCAGAATTTTTGTTTGTAGAAGTGAGATTAAACAGTTGAACTTTGGGAGTTTGGTGGTTGTTATTGTTTTGTAAGATATGTATTGGCTTGCATAACATGCAAAATAAACTTTATTTCTGTGTTTTTACAAAAAATACCTATAAATAAAGTAAATAAATATAGTTAAGCCTAACCCATGAGCCTGTATGTTCCCTTTTGATGGGAGGACACAAGTGTAAAAAGTAGTAAAAAGGCTAGACATGTTCCCTTTTGATGGGAGGACACAAGTAGTGTAAAAAGTAGTAAAAAGACTAGACGAGTTTTATAATCTTTGTTTAAGTCCAAAAAAAACCCTTTTTACCATTTGTCCTTACCTTGATAATAATACATTTCCAGTAGGACTACAGTGACAGGAGGGATATTAACTAAGGGATGGTCGTTTGTACCTGCTGAATGTTTAGATGCCCTTTTATATTAAAAGAGCTGCCTTCAGGGTTTGGCTTCTGTGAAGTGTCCAGCCTAAAATAATCTCCTGTGTTGCTAACCAAATTTTACAGCCAGTTGTGATTCAATATATGGGCACAGATATATTTTCATCCAAACCATTACCGTTCATTCATTCAGAGGGGCCCCAAATAGTTTTTTGTTTTGTTTTGTTTTGTTTTAACTGTCCTTAAAGTTGATGCTTTGGAAAGTAATCTGTTTTCCACTTGGGAACAGTGGGGTAGGATTGGCAGGGGTTTGCACAGTAAACAAGATTTCTCTGGGATTTGAGACTTCCAACCAGGATGTACATATAGAAAGAAGAGTGTCTTATCTGATTGAAGCACTGGTCTCTATGACAAATATTTTGTTGATATGAAAGTTTTAAAGGAGAGCTAAGATGCAGGTTGAATTTCAAGTAAGTAAGCCCCAGCTAATCCTGTCATTGCGTGCTTAAAGAGAAATGCGGAAAAGAATTGGGCAGTTGTGGAGCGACAGGATTTCTGCTCAACTTTGGAATCTGTGTTTTATATTTGCGCTCTGATAGGAGTGTAGAAAGTGGCAGGACTCATAACTATAAATTTATGGTTGACTTAGGAGGCATCTCAATAGAAAATGGCCTGTGAGGCTACACAAAAGCAATGCCTTGATGCTTTTTGGAAGTTTTGCTGGCACTGGAAGAAAACAGGGAGCAAGAAACACAACTTCTCAGAGATGTCTCTGGCGCTTGCAAGATGCAGGGACTCCCTCCTAAAGACTCAGATGTTAATTAAAACAGCACCAGCTTGTGGAAGGCTAAAATGAGAAGTGCTCACAGCATGATGCCAAAGAGAGGCCCTCTCGCATTGACTGAAGTTGTGTTGAATTTGCACGTGTGATAGACGTCTCAGGGGAGAGGCAGTTGTTGAGGAGCTTTTGATATAACCTATTGCAAGCTAAATCCTGGTCACCTTTGACCTGGGAAATGAGGAGGCTTTTTCCATTGGAACAGAAAAGGGCCAAACTTTGGTTGTGACAGGTTGTTCTTAGAGGATAATGACCAGGTGCCTCAGAAGAGGATGGAGAAGGTAAAGGAGGGAAGAAACAACTCCTCCCACACACACACTTTCTTACTACACATTAATAGGACAGATAAAACATATTTCTTGCTTCAGGTGAGCTTTTTGAACCCACCGATACTGTCTGCCACCAACCCCATATGATATGAGGTTCCAGGAGTCCACTGCCTGCTGTGTAAAGAAACACCTTTTAGAAACCTGTTTTAATCCACTCCGCTGCTTGTTTAATTGAGTCCCCCTCAGTTACAGAATTGCAGGATTTGGTGAGTAGCAGTTCTGTGTGCATCTTTTCTAGTGCCTTAATGATTCATAAACCTTGGTCATTTCCCAGCCCTGCTTCCCTGACCCTCTCCTCTCAGGATGAGGATCCTGAACCTTCTAGTATCTCCTCCCAAGGCCACTGCCCCATGGCTCGGGTTGTTTTGGTTGTCCTTCCATTTGCCTTCTCCATCGTCACAGGCTCCCGCCTGAGATGCAGAGACCAGAAATAATGTGCAGCTTAAAACGAGGGTCCACCGAGGCTTCACACAGTGACACCCCTTTGCTTGTTGTCAGCGCCTTTGCTGGTGGTGCCTGGCATTTTTGGGCTCTGTTTTGGCTGCTCCTGCAAGCCGAGCCAGTGATCTCGGTGAGTTGTCATAGCTGGTTCCCAGATCCCTTGCCTGCGATCTAATGGCCTAGATTATTTTTATGGAGATTTATCTTCATTTATCTCACATTTGTCTATATTCAGTGCATTTATCTGCACTGAAGCTGACGTGGCATCTTTTTGCCCGCTGAAGCTTCGTGAGTTTTGCAGAGAAGCAAGTTTGTTGTCGGACGATGCAAGGCTTTATTTTGGACATTAAGCAGCATTCAGAGTGGCAGCTAGTCAGAAAAGACAGACTGGCATGGAACCGGGGGCGAATACAGTAATGGAGTATTTCTTTGTGCTGACTAAATGCAATAGACCTAAGGCGGACGCTCAGCAGATGGTTGCACATGTCCCTCGCCGGAAAAGTGTTTGCACAAGGGAGCTGTTGTTGTATGGCGCTCGCACCTCGAGGGGAAGAAGACAGAGTGAGCTGTGTCAGTTCGAGTGGGTCTCATGAAAGGCCTGTTGAAGTGACTCTAAAAGCAGCAAGAACTTGGCTGTGTGCAGCAGCGTAGCTACAGCTACGAGTCAGTTGTTGCCTCAGTGTAGCAGCTGATCAGACTACAGGAAAGCAGCACAAGCTGCTTTAGTATTTTTAAACTTCAATTTCTTTGGGAATGTGCTGTCTTCGTGGCCTCCCCCGGGATGCACCGTGGTGATTCAGGTGTAGTAATACAGGTCTCAATGCTAGTCTGGCATTAAAATCTGCCATGCTGGAGACATGTTGTGACACGATTTGTCTCTTCTATCGTGATGAGACAAGGCTGTCTCATTACCACATTAACAGCCCTCACCTCCTTAGCTGGTCTGTAGCACCGTGTCTGGGTGTCACGTGGGATGATCCTGCCTATGCAGACAACAGATGGTTACAGCACGCGAGAGCAAGACTCATGTTATAACACGATCCCCCTTTGCAGAACAAAAATGTGTGGAAAGGACTCCGAGCATGCTCCTCTTGTTCAGCCCTTGCAACAGGGTGAACAAAAACGCCCTCATCAGGGTTATTGCCAGCTCTCTCTGCGGCCGCCGGGACTGCGGCACAGCTCAGCTAAGCAGCAGGCTGAGAAGCAAAGCGCCTGCAAAGCTGCTCAGGAGAGCCCTGGCGTGACACGGAGGATGGGTAGGGTTTCATTGGGACGTAAATGCTGTCCTTAGCACTTGCGTTCAGCCGCGCCGGGCTGGTCAGGGTGGTTGGACCTGCCCCCAGCAGACAGGGCCGTGGGCCACAGTTGGACAACACACAGCACTTCTTGGCCGTACCAGCTCAACCTGTTTCCCGGCTGTTCATCCCCACAGTTGTAACTGACCCAGCTGCCCAAAGCACAGCAAGGGCAAAGGGAGAGAGCTGTGCTCGGTAGGTGAGTTCCCGGATCCCGCTGGCGGTCCAGGCCTACAAGAGCACGTTGCCACAGCCGGGGTGCCGCGCTGGCACCATCTCCTGGGAGCGCTGAGGGACCGATGCTGTTGGAATTGGCTCTGCTCTCAGATGCTTTGTGTCTTCAAACAGCATCCTCACAAAGCGAGGAAGGAACCGAGACCCGATACTGATATATTTACCATGTGCATTTTAAAGCACAGCCTAGTGGTTTTTAACAGACTTTGCCAACTGGTGTTTAATCACGGTCCAGAATCATTCAACAGCTTTGGACTTGTGGTCTCCCCACATTGTCCAAGAAAAACGGATTTCAAAATCAGTGGAAGTAAATTACAACTTGAAACTGTGGTTCAGCATAAAATGGGGTCATTTCTCTTTTAGTGACGGTTTTAAAAGGTGGGTGAATAGCGTGGTTGAGGCTCACATGCAGAGTCCTTGCAAGGGCTGTACTTGGAAGCAAATAATAGTCCAGATTTCACTGGACTGAAAGTATGCTGAAAGTAAAGGGAATGAAGGGGGATGCTTGGGCGGTGTTTGGTCAACCATAAACTGAGCGAAGAGGAAAGCTTTAAGATGAGGTGTAAGACGGGAAGTGCAATTCAATAGAGTGTCATTGGGAACAAGTTTATAGAGGGTTTCTTTTGGTCTTGTTTTAAAACAAAACAAAAAACAGGATGGTGGTTTTGAATAGGATTCAGAGACAGGGAGTCTGCATAAGTGATGGGCCTTGTGCGTGTCCTTGTTTCATGGAGCAAAAGAGAGCAAGTCGTCTGACAAGTGTACCTGAAAGAAACAGAGGTGCTCGGCCCCGGAAGGGGAGGCCAGCAGCAGCTGGAGGCTTCTACCAGAGGGGAGGACCAGGAATAAACCGTGGAAGCAGCTTAATGAATCGCCCACTTTCGTCACATTAAGGCAACTCTGCCTTTGTCTCCTCAGGGCTTTCTGAATGCTGCTTTCTTGCAGCAAAATGTGGCTGAGGGAGGAGAGCTGTGGGATGGGAATGGGGTGAGGGATTATCTGTTACGTAATGCCGGGAGGCACTTTCCTGAGGAGAGATCCCATCCTTAAAGAGGCTTGCCCCTAATGTGAAAGAATCAGAAACGGCTGCTCTGTGCTAACTAGGCAAATATTTACAAAGTAAGTATACTTAACAGTGAATTTTCCGATTAGCGTTTAGCAGAATTCCTCTTTGCTCTAGAAATCTGCCACCTTGTGATCCGTCCAGAAATCATGTGAGCCCTGATTATAGTGGAGGACTTTCTGTTTTTCAAACTGTTCTAGCAGCCTGCACCTCTGAACTACATTTGTGGCTGTTTCCTAGAGGACAAAGGGCTCGAATCTGTGTTTTCTCCATCAGGCAAAGTTTAACAGCGACTTCAGAGCGCTCCCAGGAAGGTAAGAGCTGCTCGCCGTTAGGGCAAACGGACGAGCTGTGAACAAAGAGCTAGAGCTGTTGTTTAGAAAATACTGGGTAGACGTACAGCTTGCTGACGGTATTTACCAACTGTGTGTAAAGAAAGCGTAAAACTGCTCGCTTTGATACACGCTGGTGCGATTCGCTGTAGGTTGACAGGGTTTGGGTTTTTTCACACCCCAGCTCAAACGCACGTTTCCACTAGCTCGGTGCGGTCGGATCTAGTCCTTTGTTCGTATCAGGGAGCTGAGCTGCTCACCTGAAGGGTACCAGAGGACCAGAACCTGTGTCAAAGGCAAACAGTGTGGTACCGTCCCTCTGGGCTTTGGTTTTAACTAGCTATTTTGTTTAATAACTCTTTTTATTTTCCAGAATTGTTCTTTTTATTTCTCTATTTTCCCCAGATTTCTCATTTTACCGTCCTGCAGACACCACTGACGCCTCGTAAATGTGGGCCAGTTAGATACCTAACTTCATGTGTGTGCGATAATAAAGGTGGCTGAATTTAGTGTGATTTAGTGTGCTTATAAAACAGACAAAAATAACACACTTTTTTTTCGTGAGGTACCTCTGCAAGTTGGAAAGATGTTCTCCAAGTTGTGGGTGGAAATAGAAGCTATTCATGGTATGAGTGGTTACAAATGGTACCAAAATTACTAGAATGCTACCACCTAGTGGAGGGTGCACCTATTGTAAAACATGAGAATAGCTGGGGTTATTCAGTGAATGCCAGCAAAATATTAAATATTTAGCTCATCTAAGTGATAGTGTCAACTGCTACTACAACATGCATTTCCAGTGCTCTGTATGTGCCAGTTTGGAGAATAATTTACTTGATGGGTTTTCTAACACTTCTCTTGGGATCTCTGGAATGTTTGTTGGTAAACACTTGCTTTAAAGTCACAATATAATTTCCACTGCAGCACAATATTTTATGTAATAACTTTTAACATCTCAAGCTCTGGTCTCTATTCCATCCCCTTTCCAAAAAAAAAAAAAAAAACCCATAACAGAATCAAACAAGCAACCTCCCTGCCTTGATCTGTATCTGTTCTTTTGTTTGAATCTTTCCATGTTCAGTGTCTCTCTTGATAATTTTGTTAGTGTATGCAGGAAAGTAATTTACTCTTCCTCCTCTTTTTTTTTTCTTTTTTTTTGGCCACCTTGCCACCTTTGAAAGATGAAGAAGGATGTTCTGACCAGGCTGACTGAAAGCTGCAACTTGAATTGTAAATAGTCTTCAGCAAAGTAGACTTTTCTTTCCACAGTTTAGAGGAAAAATGATTTTGGCTTCAACTATATAGTGGTTTCTTTCATGCAGGAGAAAAAGCTTTTGCATTATAAGATGGAGACCTTGAGGTTTTACTTATGAATATCTCTCCTGAGAGTTCATTTTTTTCCCAGAAGTTTGAGGCAGCAGTTGAGCTTCGTTCATTTTTTGTGTGTGCGTTGCTTTTCTTTTTGTATCTTTAGATTCCTGGTTGTCTCTCCTCTCTCTGTTATGGTTCCTTGCTATATGTTCTTTGATTCTTGTGTCAAAGCTGTTGTCAGACGTGACGTCATCGAACAGTGTCACCTTCTCACTCTTGTTCATGAGACATCGGGGGAATAGCACAGAGATACCTGTGACACAGTTTTGTGTGTGCTGCTCCCAGTCGTCTCCTAAACTGAGGTGCGGTGGCTGAAAAAGTTTGGGAGGGAGGGAAAGAAAGGAGACTTGCTGTGGACTTGCTGTTGCACTTTTTGGAATGTTCTCTAGGATCAAAACTGCCTGCCTGAGGTGTAAATATTTGTGGGATGAGAAACAGGTTGGAAAGCATTTTGCAATCTTAATGAGTGAAAGATAGAAAAAGGTGAAAGAAATGGAAGGCCTTTCCCGTGAGCCTGGTCTTCCTCATCCTAGGTGCAAGTGGTTGCTCCCTCTGCATTGTAAATTAGTGAGATTCTGGAGCCATAAATTCTGGAAACAAGAATTACTGGTCTGAGTGGATCTTGTGCTGTTCGGAGGGATGTCTGCCCCTGTCTGAAGGCTCAGTCAAATCCTCCTCACAGTGTGAGGTATGGCCGAGTCTGCTAGAGCTGTGTGGCCAGCCCAGTTTTCCATGGCTACAGGGAACGTGCTGGTGAGCTGGAGGAACGCCAGGGTAAACCTGGGCTCCCCCGGGGCGGATCGCAGGGTGTGCAGGGCCCTCGCAGCGTGTGCGAAGTCCCTGGCGTGGCCGTCCCGCGGCGGTCGCCTTTCCCACACGCCGTCCCAGCTCCCGTGCTGCTCTTCCAGTTTGGCTGCCGCGGAGCGGAGCTGCTTCTCGCCCATGCCCAAGGAGTCAGGTTCTGTGCAAAGCAGGTAGCGCTCCCACCAGCTGGGAAACCAACTGCACAGGTTGGGGTAACCACAGAGTAGCACAACTAGCTGGGAACTGGCATTTGATGATATGCATAAGGTTTCATAAGGGGCCCCTGAAACTCTTTCTTAAAAAGGAAAAAAAAAAGGCAGATCTCGCTTGTGCAGGTAAGAAATAAATACACTTAGCCAGGCACGTACACTTTTGAACATGTTCCTACCTAAATTTTGTGTCTGAATTTTGAATTAATTATTCTGCGGCGCTGAGCCAGTTTTGGAAGCAGATGTGTGGGTGCGTATCTGTGCTCTGTGGCCCGGAATGGTCTTTGCCCTTGGAGAATGCCTCTTGTTTTAAACATCATATTTGTTTTCTTGGTGTCAGCCTCATCCATTTACTTCTGCGAGTAAGGTGAGGTCATTTATTTGCAGACCACCTTATGTGGTGGTGGATGGTATGTCTTGCACAGAAAATACGATTGTCAGGCACTCAAGGACAGAATAACAGCAGGAAAGGGGCTTCAGGATGTGGTGGGGAGAAAATTCAGAAGGTAAAAAGGGGACAGATGTTGGGTGTGATTAACTGAAGCACGAGTAAACTATAGGAAAAATGACCTTTTGGAAATACTGGAAGTAGGATAAGATAAGCTTAAAAATAAGGGGTAAAAAGGAATTCATTCAGAGCAGATGCTTTCTATACATGTTGAACTTAAAAGCTGATGTTGCTGTCATGCTTCCCCTTGAGTGCCACTGATGGTGTACCTATACTGTACCCTTCTTGTTTGCTCCCGATACTTCCCATTTGAGAAGCCAAAAAATTCTGCATCTGCTCTCTTGCATTTGGGCAGCAAAGAGCTCACAAAACACCGCTCTGGGGACAGTGAAGTAGGGCCTCCCTCCAGCTCAGTCTCCTCGTGCTCTTCACTCCTCTCCATCCTAATGGAGGACATGGTCAGTCCTGGCTCTGCTTCCTGAGGAAACCCCCCTCCTTACCTCATTTACTGCCCGCGTTTGGTCAGCCTGGCGTGTGCTTGCTCCCAGGCATGTTCACAGCAGCTCCAGCATTCCTGATCTGCCCGAGGACGGGATGGCTCAGCTGGCAGGAGAAGTGACCCAGCTCGCTGCGGTCGAGTGCCAGCTTGCAGCCCACCGACAGGAACGGCTTGCTTTTTACTAAACCTAGCAAAGGAGGTGAGGTTAAAATGGACCTGGCCACCAAAGGCCAGGCTGAGGTATGAGATCGGCAGAAACACAGACCCAAATGCAGGTGAGGAGCTGATGTAATCCGTAAACTTGGATTTGGGCGTCTGAATCTGCTCCCTCACCTACAACATCAGCCGCTAGATGCTGCTACCTGCATGTAACCAAGCACTTTTCTGAGGGGAGTCCCACTTTAAATATGTGCTTATCTTGTTTTGCTTTGAATTGTAAAGCAATGCTTTCCCTTAATTAAATTTTCTTTGGCATTTCAACTTGATTTCTAGAAAGAATTGCTTATAATAACCTTTTAATTTTTGCCTCACTGTATCGAACAGATCAGTAGTGGGTCAAAACACAGAATTGGAATGGGAATGTCTAGCATGTTTGCAGGTGACCTTTCTTTTCAGAAGCCTGCATCTTCAAATTCTCTAGCATTGCACACAGATTATGGCTCAGTTGCATGCTTTAATGGCTGGATAATTAGATGAGCAATGAACTTTGTGGAAAACCTTTTGTGTAACTCAATGTCTCTGTAACCTGATCTGTTTTGATTAAAAGGTGAGATTTTTTTTTTTTTTTGACAGGTCCCTTCCCTACCCTAACCCCCCCCCCCCCCAAAAAAAAAAAAAAAAAGGTGTATTGAGGCCTCTGCTCTCTTAAGCAGCTGTACACAATAGTGGGAAACCCTGTTTAGCTCTGACACTTCTCTAATGGCCATGTATAATCACTTGTGCAAGGAGATGGGGTCAGTGCAGGCTATGTTGCAAGAGTAAGTTTCAAGCAACTAAGTGTTTGAGAACTCTCCTCTTATCTTCTGTCATTACTCCTTGCTTATGAAAGGCTTGTAATGGGAAATCTAGGCAGTTCTGAGACAAGCACATGTTGTGCCGCTGATGTCAGCTGGGGAACTGGGAACAGTGCTGCTAGGGTTTCTAAATCCCTGTAGTTACTAAGCAGCTCCTGGACTCGCGGATGAATGCGAAAAGGCCTATTAGCCATGCAGTGCTTTGGCTGTCAGCAGGAGAGGGCTCAAAGCAAGGAAAGGTTCAACTTTCAGAAAGCACGACCTGCTAAGCTCGTGTCCTGGAACGGTTGCTGGAAAGCGGCGCCGAGGATGCAGTTACATGCCGTGCCTCGTTGTCAGCTTTCGCCTCTAGATCCAGCCCAGCTTATTTCCCATTTACACATGCACTATTTGTATAGAACTTGGAAGGGGTACAGCTCTGCCCCTTTGTTTGCCTTAAATGCCTTGTCTGTTTTACTTTTTTGAACACATGTTATGTCTTCAGCAATGTTAATGCAACAAACTGATAAGAGCAGGGAGGAGGAGGTTGTTAAGATGGACATCTTAGGTATTTTTGCCTGCTTGATAGAGGAATTGTGAAATCGTGAGGGATGCTATTTATTGCACCCTGGCCTTATATTTTGGCTGCAGTGTGGTATCAAATAGTGTGTGTCAAAGGCCTACATGTGAACAAACTTCTGCGTTTTTTTTTCCTGCTTATATCATATATAAAAAATTCCTTTAACTGTGCTTGTGTTTGTGCACCAATTTGGCTCACAAGGGCCTTTATGTTCTCTTTAAAAATATATTTCTATCTTCTTTCAGTTTCTCAGCTAACTTTATTAGTATACAAATGCATATTGCTTTCATCCATATCACTGCAAATCCATGTATCTTTGGAACAGCACATTTTTAATATTAGTGACCTCATCATCTTTGGTGTCAGCATTTTGTGTTCCCTGGTAAAAGCAATAATGCTACACTTAAAAGAGTGTCTCAAGAGTGCAACTGTATTTTGGCAGAGAAGGCGTATGATTACAGACTTTTAATGATCTTGCTAATTGAGTTCTCTGGTGTTCTGATCTTTTTTCACAGTGAGTTAATGTCTTGGGTCATAGATAGCAAACCAGAGAGGGACCTTGATCAGAGGCGGTGCCTGTGAGCGTGTGTGAGGCCTTGCTGAGGGATGTGCTGACCGTTGTGCCTTGGTGGAGAGTGTCCCACTGAAAGCTTCTCTCTGTTTGCTTGCAGACAGCCAGTCTGATGCGGAGACACTAGCGACAGCAAATGAAGTGTTGGATCTGACCTCCTGTGAGAAGGAACAGGCAGAGGAAGTACCAGAGAGCGAATGCAGTCCCAAGGAGGAGCACAAGGCTGACTCCCCCCCAGGAGAAGAGGAAGCGGAAGAAAAAGCAAATGAATATGAAGAGGGCCCTGAGGAAGATTCTGTAAGTAATAAAAGTCTTGACCTCAATTTTGCCAGCAAATTAATGGACTTCAAACTGGCAGAGAGTGACCAGAGTGCAGGCAGCAGTTCTCAGACTGAAAAGAAACATGCCTGTGATGTCTGTGGCAAAACCTTCAAGTTTGCTGGCACTCTCAGCCGTCACAAAAAGGCCCACACTCGTGAGGACAGAAAGGATGAAAGAAGCAGCGAGGATGAAAGCAAAAGCATCCAGGATGATGCAGGTGCTCCCGCAGTGCAGGACTCTGGTCTTGATCAGGAAGAGTCTCCAATGGACTTGAAGGTGGTAGAGTCTCCTGTGGACTGTGAGGCCACAGGAAAGGAGAATGAAGAGAGTGAAAGCATCTCTGAGGGGGAAGGCACAGAAAGAAAGTCCAGCGAGAGGAGCAGTGATGACAAAAAACCAAAGACTGATGGGGCTAAGAGTACTGCAAAAGCAGACAAAAGAAAGAAAGTCTGTACCGTGTGCAACAAGCGTTTCTGGTCTCTGCAGGATTTGACGCGACACATGCGGTCTCATACAGGTAAGAGGAGAATGCAGGGCAGAACAGATTACAAGCAGGTCTGCTGCCAGATGCCTTAAACATCTGCTGTGGGTGCACGATTGCTGCTAGCACTGGAGGTGAGAGACATTTTGTCAGTTCTACAAGTATCCTTAAGGTGCCTTCCCTGCTCTGGTCCTCCATGCTGCTTATGTAGCATGTTGAGGGAGCAGGAATAGTCAGCTCCACTGTACCTTCAGCTCCCAAACCATTTTCTACAGGGCCTGCTGCAGAATTCGGAGGTTAGGGAAAGTATGGAGACGCCTGTGCAGTTGTTTTGCCCAGTTTCCCACCCCCATCTTGTTATGTGTGCATGGCTCAGCCTCTTCCCACTATTCTGTTGAGCAGCGGAGAATCGTGGTAGTAGATGATAGCACTTTCACTCAGTGAAAGCCAAGAGGGAGAGAGTCTGTTTTTGTCTGCTTATCGAAGCCTGGTACTGGTAACGTGCTGGTGAACTGCACGGCCTGCTACTTGAGTGAAAGACAAAGCTACAACTGGCATCTTGCTCTTCATTCAGGCCTGGGCACAGAAAGTGGAATACAGATAGGAAAATTCTTCTTTGATGACTTGTGCAGTTAAAATATGTGAAATGGCTCTGTGTGAATTCATTTTTTTAGCAAGGCAGATGAAGTTATGAGCCAGACTGAAGGTGAATTAGTTATTCATCCTTACCAAGGCATCCATGAAGCATTTCACCTGCAAGTGAAATGGAAGAAGTGGTACATTTTGATCTTTCATGTTTTTTGGTGGTGCTCTCTGCTGAAGACTATATCTTTATGATTAACTTTAGGCACAACAATTTTCCACTGTAATGAAGATGTTGTTTAATAAGTACAGTGAAGACTGTTTTAAAAAGTGCCTTTTTCTTACCTGAATCATAAATGGTGACCTCTCAAGTGCAAAACTGACTTGTGTCCTTCTGACACTGAGGAGTGCAATCCTGAGCTGAGCCACAAAGAAAATGAGGAACTGGTCCCATTCTTGGGCGTCTTTTCATAGTAATTCAAAAGCCTTGGGAAGATTCACGTATCTAAACTTTTGAGCTTTACTCTCAGATGGTACCATTACATCCCTTTGGAGGTTGCCCTCCTACGTGTTTTAAATGTTTTCATTGTATGCTATGGTATGTAGGTCTTGTCAGTGTGTTTTTGCTTTTTTTCTCTTTCTGGTTTGATGCCGAAGGATGTCTTAACCAAGCATGTAGTCGTATTGAATAGGAACCTGGGTCAGTGCTTTCTTCAAATACAAGAAACAAAAATACCAGGAATCCTCCACTGTTTTAATTAAAGGCATTTTCAACAGCGGGTTTTGTCAAAGTGCTGTGGATTGACTCTTGCTTCTTATTTCCTCCCAATCATTGAGACATTTATTGACAAAATGCTGTGTGAATGAAATAGTGCTTAGGTTTTTTTTTTGGTTGTGATGGTTTTTTATTTTCAAAGATACTCGTGGCAAGACTAATGAATATCTTATCTCAGAGGAGGAATCTTCGGGGCACACCGAAGTGCACTGACAGAGATTGTGTCACACGTCTCTGGACATCAGGGCAGAGGTTTTTCCATTGCACAGAGCAGGCAGCTCCCCAGGGACTTGCTCGCAGGATGCTCTTGTGTCGCATTCCCAACTGAGGGGGAGGTCACAAAACCTGCCTGTGAAACCTGTCTCTTCAAAAACGTCTTGGTGCAGAAGTGTGTTCCCATGTTCAGGCCTTTTTACAGTCCAAAGCACTGCTATAACTGAGGAGTTAGCCCCAGACATCTTATCCGTGTGTTCGTTGGCACAAGGTGAAATCTTGATGGAATTGCACCACTGAACCATCTTTAATAGCTCCAAACAGAAGCAGAGATGAAACAGAGTGGGATCTTCAGAGAGTTCATCAGGGCAATAGGGCAGCACTAGCATATACTGCCTTGGGGCATTGCCCAAGCGCGTTCTTGCCTTGCTTGGGAGGTTGGGGGAGTTTTGTCTGTGGGGCAGTGGTTGCTTTGTTTTTCGGTGAGCTAATGCTTAGGAAAGTATTGCAGCATTTCAGGTGCAAAAAGCCATTCAGATCAGAGCAAACTACCTGCTGATTACAGCATGCGATGCCTGCAGCTATTCTGCAGCGTGGTGTTTTAAAGTAAGGCAAAGAATTTTTTTCCTGAGAGTATCATTTCTCAAGCAGGCCTAATGGGGCTTTTAAGGTGTTTTTACATGTAGTTCTTATCAGAAATCCACCAAAAAAAATCAGTTAGCTGAAGAACATGAACAGCTTTGTATATAAAATCTCAAAGCATATGTTTTTCACTTGGTCAGTACAGCTACCTTGTCCCCTCGGTGCCTTACAAACCTAGGTCTTTTAGCTGGCTCTCTGTTTCCATTTTGAAACCTAGTGAAATTCTGCCTCACAAGAAGATGGTGTTTTCCTGCATCAAGGATAATTCTTGACAGCTTCCCTTCTATTTAGCCAAGTAGCCTGTGTGTTTCCTACTTACCTGTCTGTCAGCATGAGACACAGAGAAGCTTTCTCAAACGCTGTTGGGTTTGCTGTTTTCAATGCTGTTGACCCCGAGTATCTGGACAGTGTCGTTACCGTTGCACCTCGGGCTGTTGCGGGAGCTGAGCAGTAGCGAGGAGCGCCCCGGGGAGCTGCCAGGAGAGCTGCTGGAGCTGCACAGCTTTGCAAATGCTCTCAAGCTCCAGAGGACGACTGCAAACTTCTTCCAGAAAACTTGCTAAGTAAATCAGGTGGGATGTGAAAAGCAGCCGGGGATTCCTCCCTCCTTAGTGTAGGGTCCTATCAGAATTGTGGAAATCTCAAAACAATTAGTTCTTATGTTCTTTTCAGGATTTTTTATATATACTTCCTGGCATACTGTGCGCCGCTTCAGTAGTCTGGGAATTAAGAAATTGCATAAATGAGGCACCCAAGTTTCATAAAGCAAGTGAATTTCCAAAGTGTAGAGCACCATACTCTGCTTGAAATGAGAAAGTAGTGCTTTTATGATCTCACGGCTGACTTCTGATTTTAATTCTCTTCTAGGCGAGAGACCGTACAAATGTCAAACCTGTGAACGGACCTTCACTCTGAAGCACAGCCTGGTTCGTCACCAGCGCATACACCAGAAAGTCAAAAATGCTCGAAACCACGGGAAGGAGAGCGACAAGGAGGAGACCCAGTCGCGGTGTGGAGAAGACAGCGAAAACGAGTCCAGCCACAGCGGCACCAACCCCGTCTCGGAGAACGAGTGCGACTCGGCCGCCGGCGCTGGTAGCCACTCGTCTGTCACGAGGAGCCGCAAGGAGCCCCCGGGCGGCGCCGCCGCCAAGGACTCTCTCGGCCCAGAGGAGAGGCCTAGCGGGCGGACGGCCGCCGCCGGCCTCGCGGAGCCCAGCAAGAACGCACAGAAAGCGCCGTCGAAAGACCAGGAACCCCGGGGTGGCTCCGAGCACGAGGCGCCGTCGGATTTCTTTCAAGACTTGCTGGAGATGCACAACAGAAAATCCCCCATGAATCACATCCTCGCCTCCGCAGACAGCGCGCCTCAGCTCTTGGGGGTCGAGTGACTTGCTCGTGGATTGGACCCGGCCCAGCACACGAACTACAGCCAGCAGCAGAGCAAGGTTTCTGGAGCCCTGTCTTGGAAGAGAGCAGCCTTACAGCTGTGGGGAGAGTATGGCAGACTGGATTGCAGTGCCATATGCCTTTCAGTATAATAATGCAAGAGACTACAGTATATACTGATTTGAGTGCCTTACTACTTTATTAGATCTTTTGGTATCATAGATTTTTTTTTCAAAAATGATTTTTTTTAATATTTTAATGAATTATTTGGAGAGGACCTTTTTCATTTAAGCATTAATGTTACCTTTTGTATTGGTGCGTGTGAGCTTGTTCTTGTATATCTGTGATAGTCGCTGTGTTTGTTCTCTGAGCTGGAAATGGGGGCAGTGGGGTGGGAAGCCCTTGGATACCGCAGCCAATAACTGGAAGAAAACTTATGTGAATTTCACACAGAATTGTCAGAGGAAATGCAGAGGGGATGTTGATTTTTTTTTTTTTCTCAGTAGATGTTCTTGTCTTTGCCACATGGTGGAGCATTAAGTCTGTTCCAGGCATGAACAACGTGGCAGTTGAAGGTGTTCAAAGTCGTTCAAGCCAAAAGCAGGAAACACAAAGAGTTTCGACCTCATACTCATTTCCACTTTTCAGCATTAGAAATGGTGTTCTAGCTATAAGGGTTCTTTTTCTGGCCATCGTGGACTGAGTGTGTGTATACAGAGAAGAGTTACATAGCAACGTAACCTATGGAAATTATGCACCCGCTGTTATATATGTTTGATTTGCTTCAGTATATTATTATTATTATTTTATTATTATTTTATAAATTCATCAGTTCGCTTGTCTCTGCAGTCAGCAGAAACCAATGGGCAATATTTGCCCACGCAGATGTATAATGCAGCTTGGATCCCCTCTTCAAATGTTTTTGACTTCAGCTTTCACCAACTCCTCTTCTTATGTTGCAGCTCTTCTACTGTACTTTACAAGGACCCCTTCCTCTGACCGGAGAGTCGATTGGAGGCCAGCAAGTTATCATCACACATGTACAGGGGAACATCTCACGCGTGCTGGGGTGTGAGTGTGGGTGAGTGTGTGCGTGTGTGTGCGTGCGTTGCAGGGGGGCCCGGGAGAAGAAGTGTGTGCGAGAGGGGTCGCGGCGGGACCCTCCGAGCGCGACAGAAAGGCGCTGCGAGCACCACCTTGGTCTTGCTGCAGTCACGTCCATGGCGACACGTGTTACTTAAAGAGCAAAGTTATTCAGTCTTCCAGTTGAAAGAAAGCAAGAGGGAAGTGCGAGCCTGACCGTGATCTTGCTACTGTCATGTTCTAGAGCAAGAAAATACTACTGGTAATGAAACTACAGACATAAGACATGTTAAAAATAAATAAAATAAATTAAAAAAAAATCTTCCTGAGATTTTGGGGTTGATGCTTGAAGACTTGAGGTGTGTGTCTAAATTTCATATCAATAACTTAACCCCTTTAATGCTGGGAGCTGGAATTTCTCCACATGGCTCCTGTTGCCGGCAACAGGTGACACTCCAGCCGCCAATATTTAAGGGGTTAAGCGAAATGTATCCTACTGTAGCTGCGCATTTCTAGGAGTGCGCGGCATTTTTTGTCTTTTTTTCTTTTTTGTTGTCGTTTTTTGTTGTTTGTCGATTGTCCTTCAGTCATGACCTCTGGGACAGACAGAGCCATACTAGCATTGCCGGAGCCTCACTGTGCTATTCCACCACGTCAGCCCCCCCAGCCCGCACTGTGATCCTCCCTCCCCTGCAGAGCCGCTGTTCCTGCTTTCATCACACATGGAGGAAGTGGGCCTGAAAGCCATTCTATATTATATAATATATATCTATATATATCTATATCTATATTAAAAAATTCTCCGAAAATTTCTGGAGGCTGAAATCTTTAACTGTCCAGAATTCAAAGGAAGAAAAACGTTCTTGAGTAATATTCTTGCAAGTAGAATGAGAAAAAAAATGGTTGAGGTATATGTGATTTTTATTTTTTTTAATAGGGATGTATGAACCAGTTCAGAAACATAGTTAACTCCGGATAGATTAATAAATCAGAACCAATGATTCTTTTAAAACTCTACCCAGGTGCATTCTGCTTAATTAAAACCAGTTCACGCATCCCTTAAATTGTTATTACTATTATAATTATAATAATTATTATTATTATTTTGGGTATTTTTTGGTTTTTGTTGTTTGTTTTTTTTCCTTTCGTTTTTTTTTTTTTTTTGCAACTCTCCACACTAAACCGCGCAATACTGTGGGGGAGAAGCCATTACTAAACTATATGCTGCAGAACAATGTAGCAAATAATTAATTCCCAGCAACCTGCCGGGACATCTGCTAGCAATAATCACTATTGATTTAAAGCTTTATTTAGCCTTTATCTATATCCTAGTAGAGTATAAGGTCTTGCCACATTTTATTGACATTTTTATTAGTTGAGTTTGACTGAGAACTGTTGCTGTTGTTGGGTTTTTTTTTTTCTTGTTTCCCCTCCTCCCCCAATATTAAACTGTGAAATTTATAATGTGTTTAAACTATGGGTGAATCTTAGGCTTTAGTTTGCATGTTCAGCTAATTTGTCTCTATACAATTTTTGTTTGAATCTTTTTATTTTTTCCTCTCTCAGGGCTTTTACAAAAAACAAAAAACAAAAAAAAACAAAGGATCTTCTGAAATTCTTTTGCCTGAGTTGCAATGGACTAAACATTAAGATAATTCAATCACTACATTAAGCACTTGACTGTGAAAGCGCGCAAAAAAAAAAAAAAAAGAAATAAAAAGAAAGAACCTTGTTTGAGGCTATTCTGAAATACCTTTTTGGGGCTATGTGACAGTCTGATTCCATTTTCAGAATGATTCATAATTTTCTCTCTTCTCTGTGTGTCTCCTTTCTCTCCGCTCTCTATCCACGAAGGAAGTTTAATCCTAGTGATTTCATCCCGTGCAGGAAACAGTAATAAATGTGTAGAATTCATATTTTTCTAAAGGGAACTTAAACTGCTGCTACGAATTGTGTACAAGACTGGTTTATGCCACATGAACAGAGAATCACACATTTGTTTTGGTACTTTTATTCCTCTTTTTATTCAGTTGTACAGTACTTCCAAATTCAAAATAAAAGTAAGAGTTGTTCTGTATCAAACCATCTAAGCAATAAAATGTTATATTTAAAAATTATAGGTTACAAAATGGGCGTGGCTCTTCTTGTGGGCTCGTTGAAACTTGCTTTGAAACATTTCTGTTAGAGGACAACATACCAAACGGAGTTCATCTGCGTAATTAGTGTTACTGTTTCTCTTCCTTCGGTTGGACTGAGTTTGAATTAAGAGATATTTGCAGCACATTGAAAGTCCGTGTTCCATTTGCCATGCAGTCTTCTAGTAGGCAAAACTCTTTGAAATGGTGCTCTTCTGTAATTGCATTTTCTTAAAACAGCAACCGAAGACAGAAAAAAATAGTACATTGGTGCTGATTTTCCTGTGCAGGTGTCAGGTCAGAGGTTTTTGTTTTGTTTTGAATTCTAGCCCCATGATCACATGAGTGAGTGCCTTTCTGAGGGCACCTTATGGTTTTTAACAATATGTCAGTCGTTCTCTGTATAAATGAAGTAGGTTTCTGCCATTATAGTTTTATTTTTGCGTAAATGTACATGGCTGTGAAATCTTCAGGATGTATTCGAAAGCCACATGCATGTGTCAAAAAAAAATGAAAACTTTTGTTTTAGCTTGTGGGAGCCACCTTAGTTGCATTTTAAGTGCTTTCTTCTGAATAAAATGCATTTCACAGGATGATCAGCCAAAGAATCCTCTGAGTTGCGTATCCAATTCTAGATGCCAGGGCCTCGTAGAGCTTTCAAGCATCTGCATCTTCTTAAGTCCTTGTGGGAATCTGTCTGGTAGGGAAGCAAACCACATTGAGAATCAGAGAGGTGTTTCCAGGAGGCTAAACTGCTTCTAGTTTCCTTCCTCCTGGACCTTAGCGGCAGCGGTTGAGATGTTCTCAATTGCTTTCTTGGGTGAAGAGCTGGTGCCTCACCACTGAGCAGGAACCGATTAGAAGAAAACCCGTCAGTTTGGCAGCTCTGTCCCAAAGCAGGAAATCACATGAAGCAGGGCTCCTGCCCTCCCTCTGGGTGGAGTGCGAGGATGGAAATAAGATCTATGAGGGAGGAAAGCTGCAGGTCGCGTTCTTCCTACTCCCACCCACTGGCCTGAGAAATTGCCAGTCCTCTAATATTAAAGTCTATGAGACTGATGGAAAGGGGTTGTTGTGAGGCACAAAATAAACATTTAGAGGCTGAGCTTATGTGGCTAGGAAGTGACTGTGTATGAACCAGGGGACCTGCCAGTGCTTGTTGCTTGGCCGCCGAAGTTGTGTGCTTGGCAAGTTGTGTGCCCAGCCCATTTCTCTTCCCAGTTACCTTTGAACTTGACCTGACTGACTTGGACCATCCCTTAGTTAGAAATTGCCTTGTTCACGCTGTGCTTTGTAAGGGAACGTCCTGCTGGATGACTAAACTTTGCTCCCTGCTAGTTTATCCCTCTTTTTTCTCCTCTCCTACTCACACTTGCTCCTATGGCACTGATTTTCTACCACTAGCCTGAAATGTCCAACTTTCCAGGAGGATCGAGGGGGAGCAGGGTTGCTTCCGTCTGTTTTGTCCAACATGCTGCTTCCTCGCCTTGCTCCCTAGCTTTTACTTTAAAGATGAAGCTTTTAAAGGTAGTCCTCGAAACCATGACTGGCCCGGAGAGAGCAGCACAGCTGCTCTGCCAGGGAATTAACTCTCACGTGTAGAGTCCAGGTGCTCCCTCCAAAGCACTGAGGTTTCAGGGAAGACCAAGATCTTCCCCTGACATCAGCAGAGAAGGTGGAGGATGCCTGGGCTGGAAGGGGAACCAGCAGGGTGGCTTTCTCAAAGTCTAAAGTGCAAAGCTTTAGCAGGTGGGGACAGGAGCATTGGTGCAAAATACCAGGGCTGGGCGGAAACCTACTGTCCTGAAGCAGGACTGGAACCTGGCTGGAGAGTCCCTTCCATATGTACTGATACTGAAATGCAAACTGGTGAAGAGAAAGGAATAAAATTATTGTTTTGACATTACCCAGCTGTACCAAATACACAGCGTTGGAATGTATACACCAATGTGTTTGTGCATGTATACATACAGGGAGGCCTTCGGGCAGTGAGCACCGTGAGGACTGATTTGCTGCTGTCACTGTTAAAATGATAACGTTTTGCTCTGATTCACTGAAATAAATGTAATTCTTAAACAAAATTAGACACGTCAAGATTCAACTAGTAATGAAAAGCAAAGGGCAAAACTTTACTTGAAACCTTTTCCTCGCAGCTCCCAAAGCCTCCAGGTCAGGGAATCACATATGCTTTTTCCTGTTGGTATTTCTGCGGAGATTGGGATTTAAACAACATGTTAAAGAAAAGAGCATTTTTGGAAATTCTGAATAAACACTAACAATTAGTTGGATTAACGGTGGATTCAGTAAGCAAAAGGGCATGCATGACCTTAGCTTGGAATTACTGGCACTTTTAAACAGTCTAAAAGGCACCATCTTTTGTGATCCACTCTGATAATGCAGGAGAAGAAAAGGAGGGAGGAAGCATCGTGCTGGTTAATCAAGTCTTCCTTCACTGCTGCACTGAGGCTGAATGGGCTACACTGGCATTTTCCAGAACTTTGGCACCCTTAGGAGTCAACATCAGGGAGAAAAGTGAGTAAAAACCACACAACTAACATGGAGACCAGTATCTTTTAGGTCATTTTAGGTCCTAGGGCTCTCACCTAGGAGCTGGGGAAAATGCTTTCCCTCTCTTCCCCACTACCATTTCCTTGGTAGTGATGGTTATTACCTGCACAGGAGTGAGTCTCTCACTGCGCTGCACCTGCAGCAGGGAAACTGAGGCAGGAAAGAAGCTGCTGCTTTTGTTCTCCAACCATGTTCCCTTGGTTAAAATAGATGAGCCATGCTATGAGCCTTGTGTCACAGACAGGAAAAGGGCTGAGTGTTTTGAAAGGAATGGTCCATGGTTTGGGAAGGGAGATTGCAAGGTAGGGGATGGGGGACGCAGGGGCAAGGCAGGCATCTTACATGCAAGTGGGTGACATTTTTCTAGGTCTTATCCTGGTCTTAGATTTTCTAGATCTTACCTTGGACTGTGCTTAGTGCTGGAGCTGGAGTTGGCTAGTGGAGATGATTGATTGGCTGGCTGCCTACATCCCGAAGTTCAGTAGCACCATGTGGCCCTTTGGTCACCTCTGAACTTCAGGTCTTCCACATGCTCTCAAATTCATTAGTGCATGTTTGACCTCCAGCCTCGTTCCAGCAAGTTTCAACCCTCTCCTTGTTCCTGTCTTCCCGTGTGCACCCAGGATGCAGATTGTTGTTACTGTGTAAACTGGTGACCACTGATGGCTGCAGATTTTATGGCAGATCACAATATTTCCTTATTCTCAGGTGACATGAGCCACAGGAGGGCAGAAAGTGTATACATTCCTAAATAACAGCAGCTTTAGCACAGCAGGGCTTTCTGAGCTAACAACAGCTCTGTTGATGTACAGTCCTAGTCTGTGACTGTGGTTTTGAAGTACGGATGCTGGCAGGAAAAGACACCAGTGTTTTTTTAATGCAGCTTCCTCCAGAGCCCAAAGCATTTCTGTAGACAACTTCTGCAGTCACTCACTTGTGCTCTGCCAACAGGTCTGATCTGGGCTTTCCTCAGTATGGGCAACTGATTCCTTTCTCAGTAGCTAGCTGAAAGCCACATCATTGGGAATGTTACTTTAGATTATTTAATATCATCTGCCTCGTATACACACACTCAAACGCACTAGTCCTGTAAAACATATTCTGGTTTATACCAAGCAAGGAGGAGGCTGAGCAGGACTACCACCGCCCAGTGACACGCATATGCTTGCTCAAGACACCGGAGGACTGTGGTGGGACAGGGTTACTTGCATTAGGATTGGTCCCAACCGCACTTTGTTCAGGTGTGTTTCTGGGTGCTTCCATGGCCCTCCTCAGCTTCACCTCAGCAGTGCAGTCCCCAAAGCAGTGACAAGCGAAAAGGATTTGTGGACAAGGAGAGCAGAGCTGTATCTACCTACTGCTGAAGCAGCACCTCGAGTTACCACTGTAAAAATATATTTATGGAACTACTTTTCCTGTATTTTTTTTTCAAAGAACGTAACTAGATTCTTCTTCCTGTGAGAGCAAGGAAAAGAGGGACTCTCCTCTGTGCTCTCTCCTACCTCATTGGTATAGTCATTTCTTTTCAGGAAAAGAGGCTACAATTTCACACTGCA
Source organism: Tinamus guttatus (assembly GCF_000705375.1). Next base: position 8,955 of record NW_010580883.1, on the reverse strand, counting down.
GACCAGCCCTGAAAGCCTGGGAAAACACCCCTTCTCTCTGCTAGCTGAGCTGCTGTAACAGGGGCTTCATCCTCATCACAGAGCAGCACGTTGATGCTCACTCTGATCCCTCCAGCTTCTCTCTGCACTGCTGTCTAGTGTATGTAACCACAGCACTTTTAGTATAAATTGAAGGTTCTCAAAAAAGGGAAAAAAAAAAAAAGAACACCACAGCTTTTACCTACTTCAGCAGCAGGTGCATCAAGAGTTACATCAACCAAGAGCCAGATGGTTCCCCCCGCCTCTGGTAACGTAGTTTGAGGAGAAGGAGGTTCCTACAGCTGCTCCTCATCTGGAATAAACTACTGACACCTAAGGATAAATTGGCCAGAGGGCCAGGAGGAATGACTCTGCTTGAGGGGAGCAGTGAAGACACAAGTTGGAGGTGGGTTACTGCCCTGTAGGTGGTGCCTCCCTGTTGGAGCAAGGTCTGCCTGGCTGTGACTGGCTCTGGCTGGTTGTGTTACCTCAGGTAAGTTGTGTGTGATATATATGCTTAGAGCTGCTCTGAGGGAGGTGCCTGGCAGGGGAAAAAAAGCGTTTCTGCAGGGAAATGAAAGCTTTCAAAATATTCCTAGGAAGGAGGTCAAGATGTCTTCATTTTTGTATGCATATTAAATAATGTGGTAGAGCTAAAACTAAACTAATCTTTGGTATGAGTAGACCTGAGAAACATTGCTGAAGCTCAGCGAAATTTACTCCTATACTTGATTTTTTTTTTTTCTTAAATCTATGTTCTTTCGCAGAAATGCATTTAGGGAAGAAGGAGGGTTTTTTTTTTTTTTTTTTTTTT
>NW_010580882.1:18178-28295 GCF_000705375.1 Tinamus guttatus | reverse complement strand
CCAGCCCCTCCTGCCTCCACAGCCTCCCAGCAGAGGCAAAGTTGGGCTTGCTCCCACACCAGTGCTGGTGGGATATCCCTCCAGCCCCATTGGCCGCATGGGAGCTCGTGGCTCTGCAGGCGGCACCTCCGAAACACGGTGCAGCTGGGGAGGAGGGCAAGCAGGAGCAGCTGGGCACAATGGGAAAATGCCAGCTGAGATGATGGCAATTACTTAATTAATGGAAATGTTCAGGCGTAATTGGCTCAAATTTAGCAGCTCCATCTCTCTGTGTCTAGGCTGCCATCATGTTCCCTCTAAATGATGCAGGGTCTGTCCTGCTTGTTCTCCAGATGGGGAAACGGAGGCAGGGCAGAGACACAAGAGAGCTGCGGCAGCGCTAGGGTGGGCATTCGGTAAACTCCCTCACAGTTCTCCATTTTGCTCTTGCTTCCCATGAAAATGGGGGTTATGCAACCATGCTTTCAGTTTCCTTGCTCATCATTTTAAACCCACAGGGGCAGCTTCACCCCCAGATGCAGGTGCTTGGTGGAACCAGGCATCTCAGCTGGGAGGAGGAAAAAGAGGGGAGCCAAAGTCTCCACTGAGAGAAGTATTGTGGGGCTGAACCACATTATTAGAAACTCCACATGAGAGGGTGCTACCAGCAACGAGGCTTCAGAAGTTCTGCTGGGTGCCCACAGAGCTAAGGGCACAGTATCACTTATCACCTTATCACTGTGGGCAGTGAAGATGCTCTCTGGGGCCTCCTTCTCCACGCAGACAAGTCCCAATTTTGCCGTCCCACCCCACAGCCTTACTCTGGGACAGGGAGAACAGAGAGGAACCTCCTAGCTTTGAGGTGGGATAAATCTCTTCCCCAACCACTATGATCCCTGCAAGGTCAGTCCATGACACTTCCCAACTTTCTTGTACCCAGACATGACTCGTGAACATAAGAGTCAGGCACAAGCAGCCTCCACCAGCAGGCACCAAAGGCTGCAAAGAGTGATCAGCTCAGACTCAGATATGCGGATTTGTGATAGCTAATGCCCAGGTGGACCTGAAAATCCCAGATTCCTACACCTAGTGGTGACAGCCATGCGTGGAGTTCTCAGCTGGATGATCTCGCCCATCCTGCCCAGCCGTGGGTTATTCAATTGCAAACAGAAGGCCTTCCATGCACTTGTTTTTTAAAATATTATTATTGTTGCTTTTGTTTCTTTGATTGTTTATTTTTGTATGAATTTATGACCCAAAGTATGCTAGTTACTCCTTAGTTTTATTCCAGAGAGGAACAATATAGAGGCTTTTCCCAGATCCTCGCCCATCTTGTCAAGGTACTTGCTTGAATGAACACCATAGGCATGCAGGTAGGCATCTTGTAACTCCCCACAAAGGTTTTGTGGTCCCTGGGGCAGCAAGCACCACTCTTCTTTGTAGTTTATTATCATTTGATGTTTCCTTTGCATCATATGTGCCTGGTGTACAAGAAAACAGAGAGAGATTCCCCAGACAGCAGGTTTTGTAGTCACGATTAGGACAACAGCAGCACCCGAAGGAGAAAATATGTGCGCAGGACAATCTGAAGGTTTTGGTGAGGATAGCAGACAGTCACAGTGTCCTACAACAAGAGGATGAAGCATCAGGTGAACTGGCAGGTGGCAGGATCAAAGCAAACCAAAGGAAATGATTCTGCACCCAACCAGTAATTAGACTGGGCAACTGTTTGCCACTGGATATTGCAAATGCTTAATATTTGCCTGTGTTCAAAAATAACTAAAACAAATTCATGGAAGAAAAATCTACTGAGGACTATTACATAAGAAGACACGCTGACTCGAGTCTGAATCATGAAAAAATGTTGGAGGTTGGGTAATTATTCTGGGGAAGTACCACTAGACACATCATCTTACACTATTTCACAGGCATCCAGAAGTGGACTTTCTTGAAGAGGATATACTGAGCTAGAAGGACCATTGGGGACCACTTTTATATTCATAGAAGGGAAGGTAATTGTTTCTGGGCTGTCTGTGACTCTCCCATTTGACATTACCAGTGCTTCTTTCCACTGTTAAGAGGAGCCAGGATCTGGGAACCCCAGGCAATGAAGTGGCCTTGACTGCCTGGTGCTGAAAGACCAGATCAGTCATGACCAGTTTGTTAGTCACCTTCATGACCCTGGCCCTGGAGTTCAGCCCTATGAGCTTGTGTGTGAGGTGGGGAGCTCGAGTGGAACGGGCATCTGGTGAGGAAGGTGAGGGGGGTAGAGATATAGCTGAGCATGAGCGGATGGTAAAGGAAATGAGCTTTGAAGAGAAACCTTCTAAAAGAGTGAGAAGAACTGATGGTGCCCAGACTGGGGAAAGCTTTCCCAAGGTTGCACAGAGAGAGAGATGAGCAGATTCAGTAAAGGATGAAGAATTAGAAGAGCAAAGAGAGACGCTGTGGGGCCTGATGATGAGAAAGAGCAGGGCCACACTCTGCCCTCACTCGCACGAGTGAAAACCCAAAGCTGTATCCAGCCAACAGGCTTGGGAGCATACGGCATTCCAGACGGAGAGGAGACCTCTCTACGTGGCCATGTAAAGTTTTCCTCAGAGACACGGGGCTGGGGGCAGCAGCATCTGGCACGTGGTGGAAGGAGATAGCGCCCAGCTGAAGGTGCCCAGAGATAGGGCAATGGGAGGGAGAACCACTCGGTTCTGATAGGGCCCCTGCCGCGGACTCTTGAGCAGAGAAACTGGGCCTGAGGGCTGCGAGATAAGGCGAGGGCAAAGGGCAGAAGGAAATCGGCCTGTAACCTGGTCATGAGAATTTCCAAATCTCCCTTTTCGTTTCTGTGATGTGGGAAAGTGAGACCAAAAAAAGAAAATATTTACATCAACATATCCTGAGCAGATTCAACCCAGTCTGTGCCCCTCACCACTGTGCTGCAGCATCAAGATTGGAAGGGACATGTGCAATATCCTCCTGGCCTTTGGGACTGTGATGCTCTGGGTGCTGGGCTGTTAAAGCATTAGTAGGGGCTAGAATCAGAGTTGTCCTGCTGGATGTTACCATCTTCCCTTCTTCTGGCCTACTGTCATGTTTGCATTTAAGAGATAAGCCCATTGTGCCCCAAAACAGTCTCCAAGTCCTCCATTGACCTCATATTATTGTCCAACTGAGAATAAAAAGGACACTTTTTTTTTACACAGCTGTTACCAAGGGCCTTACAAACTATTGCCATCCCTCTCTGCATATGCAGAATGTCTCCTGTGAAGTCCCTGTGAGCAACTCTATGGGCACCTCTGCTCATCAAAATGCCATCGGCCATGTCGCCAACATGATGCCCAAGAGACACAGCAGCAATTCCAGTCAATACAGGAGAAGCACCTTGTTCCCTCCTGCTTTACCAGGTGTTTGAAAATGCCACCAAGGAAGAGAACTGCCAAGAGGGCCACCAGGTTACATATATTCCCATTTCATAGGTTCTGAGAGCCCTAGATAAAATGTTACTCTAATGTTTTTATTACTTATCAATCATGGGAATATTAAGAGTAACAGTAAGATATTTTCATCATGCTCTTTTATCAGATCCTTTCATAGCTTTCATGAATTTTCAGACAGCGAGTAGATGCAAAAGAGGCAGATATGTATATACATTTCACAAAAAAAAGGAAGAAATTATGTCAATGAATGCAAAAAAGAAAAAAAAACAGGGCAAGGCAGCTGAAGAAAACAGGAGAATGAAAGGGACATATTTTTCACATACATGAAAACAAAAGCAGAAAAATGCCTCTTATTCAAGTTATGCAGAAATGGTGATGAGTCTGGAAGGAGCACCTTTATACTGGTTAGAGGACAAGCTAGGCATGATGTTCCTAACATTTCCCCTAGCCTCAAATTTCTGTCAGTCATAGCTAAGCAGGTAAATGAGTGTATGTCTCACTCTAGGGAAAAACTCTGGATTTCTGCATGCAGCTGAACTCAGGAGGATGTGTTCTGCTGCCAAGGGAAGGATCAGAGTGCCCTGGCTCTGCTTACCAGCGTTGCACTTAGGAGAACAACAACAACAGAGAGAGAAATGTATTAAAAATGGATGCTGAGCACATGAGAGATAAAGAAAAGCTTTCATTGGGTCTGTGTGGCCTTTGCAGTATTTTGAGGTTTCTAAATGGTGGGATTTGCTTGCTCTGAGACACTCATTGCTCAGAGGCTCCCACTTTGCAACCCCCACTCAGTGCATTTTCCCTACTGAAGGAGCTGCTTTCAGGTAGTGTGAGGTTGAACCTGAGGAGGTAGAGCAAGCAAGGGACCTCTGAGAGCTCTTGGTGCTGGCCCCAGCCCATGTCAGACTCGTGCAGCACAGATGCCATTTTGGTGGGATAGCTGCTTCCACGCAGCAGGATTTTCCTTTCCCACACTTTATACAAGAAGGGCAGCAGGAAGAGGGAAACACCTCAGACTTGCCTTTTTTTTTGGCCCATCTCCGCCAGCCAGCAAAATACACTCAGCCTTTTTTTTTTTTCTTTCTTTTTTTTCTTTTTTTTTTCTCAGGGCAAGAGCAAGGAAAGGTCCTTTGATTGTCTCAGAGATACAGGCAGCACAAACCAGACTGGCCTGGGCTGCAGCCAGCTCGCCCAGCTAAACCTCTCCCATGGAGCACATGGGAATGCACCAACCTCTCACCTGTGTCCCAGCCCATATCACCAACAGGAACGAGAGCATTTCAGTTCAAGGTAGCTGGACTGTAGAGCCCCAGCATGAAGACTTGGCCTGGCTTTAATTTTCTCCCTTCTACGCTTGCCGTTGTCACTTTGAGCAAGACAGATTCTGTGCTAAGCTGCTTTTAAACTTCTACCTTCAGCAAAACAGGGAGAGCCCTGGCACTGTGCTGGCCTCCCCACTGTAGACAGCAGTGGTCCAGGAAGTTCTGCCAGATGTTGGCTGCATTGTAGGGCCTCAATGCTGGAGATACAGCAATCACTCAAGGGGAAAACTTTCCTGTTCACCCATTTCTAAAGGTGCATTATAAAACCTCCACCCCAGCCTCTTGGGATAAAAGACCATGGGGATGTGAATGTAAACACAAAACAAACCCATCTGAGATAAAACCCCGAGCCTGATGGTTTCAGCAGCATCAGAGCCTTCCCCACCTATAAATGGGGGGCAGCTCTGCAGAGGGGACCAGCCCTGATGGACACCAAATGATGCCCGCCAGCTCCTCCCACACTCTTCCTGCCCAATGGATGGAGAAGTGTTTAGGGGTAATTAATGACAACCTCCCAGCAAGCAAACAAGTCTGGAAGCAACTTATTTGCACCTGGGACCAAATGTAGATGGGGGCCTGAGATGGCAGCACAGCAAAGCATATGGGATGTGAGAGAGATGGTGGGACAAGGCGCAGACATTCAGCCTCCAGCTACTGCCTCCTAAGTCCTCCTCCCTGCCCACTGGCACTGAGGGTCTGGTCTCTCCACCACCCTGCCTTCTCTCCATGAGGTTACATGAGCACCAGTCGACTGCTCTCCCATGGGGACAACGCCAACCATGGAGTGACCTTCTGGCTCCAAGGCTGCTGCAGAGGAAACCTCAGGAAACAAGCAGTGGGCACAAATATGGGCATAACATCTAGACCCTAGGAACATAATCAAAGTCTAACTCTCTGGCCATTCTTTAGTAGTTGGTTTCAGCTTTCTAAAGCACAGGCAGTTGGCTGAAGGGTTTAGGCCTTCTAAGATCAGGTTAGTGGGTTTTACTTGATGTTTTAGATCAGATATTTTAGACCAGATCCTTTAGAAACTTCCCCCAGGTTTCCAAGGGACTGCAAGCCCTGGGATGGAGATGACTGTGCTGTACAGTGCGTTTGGGCCAGGCAGTGAGGCTTCTCCAGACTTGTTCGCCTGTCTGGGAAATTTACATTAATTACCCTCATGGTGATTCAGGCTCCTATAGGAAGGTGCAGTCTCCTCCTAACCACACATGGATGCACAGAGCTGTTTGCAGGCCCAGTCCAGCCCATTGCTTCATATGGGGCTTCACAATCACCACAGTGTGTTTTTCAAATCTCATAGCTTACGCATGCATATGGATGAGTGAGACATTGCATCCATTACAGGGGCCCTGCAAGCATTTTTTAGAAGGACATCTTATTATTAGGAAGCTGGAGATGGGATCTCTAGGAGACCCCACAGCTGTCTGTGCGTGGGTCTTGCTGCTCACGCTACAGTTTAGTTTCCTTTCCTGAATTTGTTTGTGTTTGTTGTGAGAGCTGCCATGAAAAGGCCAGGTTCAGCCATGGCAGAGCAAGGCCTAACTCTACCGACTCGCTCTGCTAGCAGTGTCCGGAGCTCAGCTAGCAAAGGTGCAGACAGGCATGGGAGGCTTAAGGAAGAAACATGCCCTCTGCCCGCACTGACTCAGCCTCACTTGGTGGGAGCCCCTGCTCACGTCAGGATGCTCTGATGGGAGATCAAGGGGAATATTTATCCCTCAGTCATGCCATATCTCTCTCATATCTTGCTCCTTTTTCTCTGTGCCTTCACACCTCTCTCTCTCACCTCCGGCTTCTGCAGCTGCCACCTGGTTCAAGCTCCCTAGGCGGCAAAACTTAAATCCCCAGGCAGAGGCCTTGAGCTCCTCAAAGAGCACCCCAAGGTCACTAAAAAGAAAGAAGGCCAGAGCTGGACCCTGATGTGCAGTTTCCCTCACAGGCAGCTGAGCCTGCACAAATCCCTCCGTAATTTCCCACACATACACACTTTTCCTTGCACTGCCTTTCGAGCCCTTTTTACAGGGGTTCTTTGCCATGCTCTCACGCTGGCAATGGGAATGTTGCTGGTCTGAAAGCAAAACTGGGGTGTGAGAGACCCAGGAATGCACCAGGCAGCTGGTCCTTGGGTTCCTGCCTAGCCCTGGCTGCTCATCCCCACAGACGGGGACAGCTGGGAATCCTGTCTGACGGTTGCCTGCTCCTGAGGGTGAGACGGTCCTGCAGCGCTAACACCTCCTCAGAGGGCGAAGTGCCAGGCACAGCAGATGTGGTTGGTGCTTGCATTTTTCCGTGTGCTGAGCCCAGGCCAGGAGGTGTAAGCTGAACTGAACAGTAGGTTATGCAAACTCTTTGGAAATGCAAACCACTGTCTGACAGGCATAAGGTCACAATCATCACTCTCCCCGAGCCCTGGAATCACAGCTGAAATAGCATTGTAATGCGCTTATAATTTATTCATCAGCTGAATGGGAGAAACAGCAGGCATTTTCATGGCACTCTTTTATCAAACCCCCGTGATGGACTTCATCCATTTTAAAAGAGCAAATTAGGATTGGGAGGGGGTGGGGTGAAGTAACTTTATTCCATTCAAATTTTAAAAAGCAGGAAAAAAAGGGACAAATCAAAATAAGGCAAGAAAAACTAAATACTTTCTTCGCTTTTTTTTTTCTTCAGCTTTGTCTATATTGTTCTAAATCCTAAACATTTTTCTGCTGGTGGCTACCTTGTTTGTGTTAAATCAGATGCTGCCAACTGACTCTCATAAGCATCTTTTCATCCCTGTGATGAGTTCTGCCTGAGCATCTGCTTGTCCCATTTCTAGGGAAACTGAGGCAAAGGGTAAACTGCAGATAGACATGCGTTCTCAAAAGATTCGCAGTCGCTTGTCCTGAGAACTGGTATGTTCTGGTTCTCAAATACGGTAACCTATGTGGATGCCAATACACTGTTATGGCAAGAAGAGCAGAGAATTACACTTTGATTTCCCAAACAATTTGTGGAAGTATTGGGGAAATCTCTCCTTGGTAACAGGGCATTAGTGCCAGGGCTGAGGTTCACTGCAGTGGTGTTTTTCTGCCCTCTGGTCTGGGAACAAGGTATGTAGTGTAAATAAAAGAAGAAATCCCCAGATTCCTCTGTCACTCTTGACTGCCAAACCAGTCCACAAAGCCCTCAAATGTGTTCTTGCTCGCCACACAATGCAGCAGCAGGACTGCTTGCACTAGTCGGCAAATCCTGGCATGGTCTTGGCTGGAGATTTGCACTCAATCTGGGGAATTGCACTCCAGAAAAGAGAGGGCAGCTGCTTAGTAGGAGGAAAAAAAACCCTGTCCCTTCTATCCTATTTTTCTCCTCCCCATAGTGGCCTGGATAAGAAGTAACAGGAAACAATTTGGGATGGGGACACCTAAAATTAGCAATAAGGAATGATCTCCACCAGAGAGGTGAACTGAGCTCAGAGATGTGCTGCCCTGGCAGCAAGCAAATATACAACACAGGCAGTTTGGAAGGATGTGTTGGGCACATATTAAAGAACTGGTTAGAAACATATGTCTGAGTCACTTAGGACAAATTGACCCTGCCTTAGGGCAGAAGGGTGGATGATATGGACCTTAGCATGCCCCAGTCTGTTTTCTGTGTTTCTCTTTATAGCCGCAGGAAAAGCTGATGAAGATTTGAGTTACACAGGAGTAACTGAGTCCTGGGGAGGCTGTCAGTGATTTGTAGGGGAGCTGAGCAGAGCTCCCACCTCCTCCAGATCTCCTCCATCACATGAGCATCCATCTGACATGCCAGGGTGGAGAGAGACAGTGTTTAAATCAAGGCTGGGCATAGGCAAGAGTCACCAGGATCCCTGCTGGTAACTCAGAGCACAGGAGCAGGGAAGAGGCATCAGTAGAGGAGATGGTGTCATCTTTTAGCCCAGGATAGTCTGGTTTCCTAGAGGAAGGAGCAGATGCCTTGTCCTTTGAGTCACTCAAGAAATAGCTTGGATAATGCTCTGCGGAATACCATACGAGAGCATTGCGCCCCCAAAACTGAATAGCCTCAGGAGGATCTGCCTGGTTATCCCACCTCCTCTCCCCTTCCTTTGCCTGTTCATAGGGCAGAAACCCTAAAACATGATGGTGATACAGGATTTGCATTTTCAAAGCCCTGGTGCCTAGATTTCTTCTGTTGCTAAGCAGAGGAGTTAGCTTGCAGTTTGTCATCTCTCATGAATGTGGCTCTCAGGAAGGAGGAAGGAGAAGAGGAAGAGGCATATTAAAAATAGATGATGAGAACAAAGCCAAAAGGATTTGAAGAGAAGTTTTCATCTTGGATTTGCATAAGGTGCTGGTGGCATTCGAAGGCCAGTTTACAGTGACAAGTTCCACTTCTGGGAGTCAGATGAACAGCACGTGTAGTGTTCTCCTCTTATGGTGAGATTTCCCGTTCCTGGAGCCATTTTTTATATACCAGACCCTATTTCTTGTTTTCCAAGAGCAAACTGATTCCTTCAGGCAAAAGAGCTGAGATGAAGGGATGATAACCCCATGGTTTCTGCAGAGCAAAGCTCAGGCAGGACCTCTGCTTGTGGATGCGCAGTGACCATCTGCCAGAGCAGGGGCCCTCCACAGCTAAAGGAGGAGGCAAAAAAGGCTTTGTAGTTTCCCTTCCTAACACCAGAGCTGGTTGGGAGGGGGAAATGTCATGTAATATAAATAAAAAACATATGCCTGGGCTAAGGGAAGGGGACACCAGGCAGAGCAGCTGTGTCTCCCCGGGAGCACAGAGACTGGAACCCAAGGGGGCTGTTTTGGGGAGAATTGCTTGGAAGTGTTGGAAGTGTTTCTTTGAGATCCTCTTTTTTTTTTTTTTTTTTTTTCTGTGGGAGAGAAAAAAATAGTTTCAGGAAAAAAAAAAAAGACGACCTATATTCTCTCTAAAAGCAGGCCTGATGGAAAATTTTCAGGCTGCCCTATTGAATACACCAGGGCTCTCTCTGCTTTCTGCCTTGCATGATTACCTCTGCCATTAACATTTGAGACAGGTGACAGGCAGAGATAAGTCTTGAATAGCTACCAACTTTGCTTCTCCCACCCGTCTCCGCAGCGGGCCAGTTCAAGCAGAGGTTCTGCAATCACCACAGAAATTGGGGCAGTGTAATCCAGCGAGGGCCGGGATGGCTACATCAACCCTGGGTTTTCCTAGCTGGGACAATGCACAAGCAGGATGAGGCTGTGGGGTTTGGGCAGCTGAAGCCTGGGGCTCGTTTCTAGACCCCATTGCCAGCCTGGGTGGCATGTGGCAGGCAGAGACCCAGCGCCGTGCACTGAGGCCTTGCAGGAGGGCAAGGGTGTCCTGGCTTGTTCCAGGAACAGTGTAGCCAGCCGGACG